>JAODAL010015035.1:0-85300 GCA_025379985.1 Phyllomedusa bahiana
TTAATTTTTTTATAAAAATTTGACTGATTTTTGGTGATGTAATCCCGAGACTTTGTACCAAGACAACGTGGACCAAGAAAATTTATTCGAAGCTGCCAAAATATGGCATGCCTTCCTCTCTCCTCTCTGGTCTGCGTTTGCTTGATTAAGATCAACAAAAGTTGTAAGGAAATGTCTTGTCAGAATTGTTGGAACATGAATGAGATTTACCCAGAACTCTTGTTCTGACTCATTTTTTATCGGCCGAAAATGTTCCCTGATCGTGTTTTGGAATACCGGGCAACGGGTGACCCCAATTTGGTAATGCCCCCCAAAAAGGGAATTTTAAAAAAGGACTTATCCCTTCATCACCCTCCCCCAAGGCCAAGTTGAGTGGTTACATCAGTGGTGTTATTACATCAGGTCTTCTGTGCAGCACAGTGGGGGAGATTTATCAATAGTGTCTAAGTCTTAAATAGTTGGTTAGCGCACAGTTTTTAGGGATCCCCCCTGCACCGGTTTGCGGATGTTTTTCAGACGGTTTTTGAGGTTTTGCACGGGGCTGTGCAGGTTTTTCCCCCACAGTTTTTCATACCGCCCCCGCCGAAAACTTTGTGCTGCACATTCTTCTGTGCATGACATTCTAGTCCCCCCCCCGTGGCCGTGGGGACGGCAAAAAAAGGGGACAAATACAGTCGATTAACCGATGGTATTTGTCCTCTACCGTGGGGAGGGCCCCTTACAATTCCAAATTTTTATCATTTTTTAATACATCAACACTTTCTGCCTTTACCCCATCTTAATTTTGGCTTACTTCTGCCACAAACATCACCCAATTTTTGGTGATTTTTGGCGCTGTGAAGCCCCCCCCTTTCCATTAAGCCCACCCCTTTTTTTCGAGGCCATGCCCCTTTTTCGGCAAAGAAGGTCTAGACACGTCTAAAAACTTTAAATGTATTGTAAAGCAGGTTCAACATTATTTTTGGTACAAATTGTGCAAGACTTCTGGCACAGCTGTCTCGATAAATGCACCCGAGTGTCTCCACTGTATCCTCTTCGGTTGGCTCCTGCTTCAGTCATTGGTGCAGTCACTTTACATGTGCTGCATATCAGCTGCATGACTCCAAATGAAGCCCACTACATGTCAGAATACCAGGAAGTAAAGAAAAAAGCGCAGAATTTCTGTTTTTGTTTCTACCCCAAAAGCAATTTTTTTAAAATTTAAAAAATGTTGTGTCAAAAAAATTTTATTCCCATGATTTTGTCGTTAAACGCTGCAAAATGGCGCTATTTTGCACAATTCCAGACAAAATTTTTACATTTGTACCACAAATTGAGCAAAATCATGTAAAAAAACGCTTTCATTTTAGGGGTTTTTTTTTTTGTTTTTTTTTTAAATAAAAAAAATGAGACCAAACTCTTACCTTTCGGTCCCTGTCCAACTGTTAAAAATTTTCAGTATTTTTTTGCAAAACTTGTGATCTTTATCAAGAAGTTTGTTGCAATTTTCCCCATAGGGTTTGTCCTGAATCGAAAAAAAAAATTAGGGAATTTTTTTAAATTTGGGGTTTTTAACAGTCCTCCTCATCATGCTGTTCACATTTTGACATCATAGATAAGACAAAGCTTACAATTGATCAACAGAACCCGCCTTTTGTGAGATTTCAAGCAGGATGTTCTCAGACAAAGGGGCCCATGAGCTTGAGTGTCACGAGTGTCTCACAGGATAAAAACGAGAGACTGGAAGAGTACGAAAGCAAAGAAGGGGTCGCCCTTTGGCTGCATACAGACTACGACCGTTTATTGTAAAAAATGCCCGGGGAGGGGGTTTTGGAATTACCCCAAAACCCCAAAACACATTTAAGGGGGGTGGAGGCAACCAAGTGTCACATTACAAAATTTATAACCTTTCTCAGTGAAAGCAAATTGATCACTGCAGGGGGAAATTAAGAGGGTCTCATTTAGTTCCTTTAGAAAAAAATTTCAAGAAATTTTAGGTTCATCCTGAAATTTTGCCCAAAAGCCAAATATTCCTAACTCTTTCTGAGTAATCTATATATGTAAGATACATTCAATATATTAACGCTCCAATCTTTAAAATGATCATGCTATTTTATTGGTATAGCAAATACTGCAAAAAAAAAGAAAGACACAATTGCTTTTTTCGTTTATCCAGCCTGTGCCCCATAATGCTATTAAAGAAAACATCAATTTATCCTGCAAATAAAAGCCTTAACACAAATCTGTCTACAGGAAAATAAGGTAAATAAGAATATTGTGACATGAAAAGAAGATTTTTTTAGCATTTTTAAGTGGCAAATGTGCTTTATTCATGTGAGGAGGGGCCTCTAAGAAGAAGGTGTATGATATAAAACAGGCGTGTAGTTCCTTTTCTTCAGTTGGTATATTTCATTAAGCAGGAATAATTTTTGATGGCACGCTACACCGCAGGCATCTAGCACACCTAGTAGAAAACCTGTTGTCAAAAAGTGGTGGTCAACAGCCATGAGGAGCCATTGCCCAGGACAAGAGGGGCTAAGCTAAAGTTTTACATTAGGGCCCACGAATCTTAGCTACACCCTTGAGTGGGTTCCAGGGTATTGTGATTTTGAAAAGCTGGAGTAACAGACTGGAGAAACTGGATCAACTTGCTGGCCGCCTGTTGTTTATAAGGGTATGTTCACATGGCGCATTGCAATACATTTTCAACGCGTGGCAGCTTTCTGCCTCCTATACACTCTCACTTCTCGGAACGTAAGTGCCTGAAAGAGGTGACAGTCATTTATTTTTACGGGCATTCATTACACGTTGGAAATACGATACAGCCATCATTGCTGGACTTGTTAAATGATTTTACCATGTTTGCAGGGTGTACTTTGGCGCAATTACATCCTGAAGTACACCCCGAAGTACACTGTGTGAACATCCCCTAAACGTCCAGGTGGTGGTAGTTCTGGAATGTCTGTGCAGTATGCTGAGGTGTACACTAAGGCTGAGTTCACACAACATATTGTGGTGCGTACCTGTGAGCGCCGCAATATGCCTGCTGTTGAAAGTACGCGCTAGCCAGTATGTACTTTTTAACAGCGATTTAAACCGGCCTTTATTCACTTTAATATGCCGGCTTAGCATAGTACTAAATGAGTGCTATGATTTTACTGTATTTCTGGGGCGTATAACGGGTGTATTGCAGTGCAATTAAACACCAAAGTACAGCTTGCAAATACGTTGTGTGAACATAGCCCACGGCTGCATCCCAAAACATTTTGAAAATACCGTCCAGATTTGATGAAAGAAACCCAAAAGTATTTTGTCGTCTTTTACATGGTTTAAGGGGGCGGTAAAAGTCTGTGGTTTGCGATTTTCCCCGTCCCCCCGACCCCCTGACATGTACATTTATGCTTGAAAACCGGGGGAAAAATGAACATGTTTTTTAATTTTTCTTTAAGCCGGGGGTGAAAAAAAAAAGTCCGGTTTGGAAAAAAACCGTGCAATGTAAACTGCTGGGATGGATTTTTTTAAAATTTAAATTTTTTTACAAGGTTTTTACGTCGGGTTTTAAAACAGAAAAACGTCTGTAAGGGGTTATTCACCGGCGTTTTTGGGGTCCCGATTTTGGATCCGTTGGATCTGAAAATCCCATCCAAAAACCTGGGAGCAATTGGATCCAAAACAGGGTCCAACACGAAACGAACAACACAGGGGTTTGCTCGCTATAGTTTAAAAAAAGGGTTCCCGCTGCGTCTTTTTTAGAAAAACCCAAAAATTGACATGGGCAATTCTTGGAACCCGATCCGGGGAAAACCCAATTAACTAATAAAAAGCAGTGTAAAACACATTGCTATTTATTAGATACCTTTTTTGAGTCCGTTTTGGGGGGTCGACAAATGGATCCAAACCCCGTAAATGGGGTTAAAAAATGGCCCCTGTGGGAAAATACCCTAAAACCGACTAAAAATTCTCCGGGGGGGAACCCTAATTTTTTAAATGCTGCAAGGGTGGTGGTAGCTAGGCTCTCCATTGAGAAGACAGGGATGATGTGTTACCGTCCCTGCCTTCTTAATCACTGTGTATACATCACTCAATGAATACTGTATACACAGACAGTCAAAAGCCCTTTTGTTTGGCTTCCTTTCTCCCAACGTCACGGGGTAAGAGATTTGGGGGAAATTTTTCAAAAATTCCCGGGTTTTGGTCCAAATTCCGCCCAAATTTTCCCGACAAAAAAAATTCGGGCCAAAATACTTTGGGAAGAATCCCCGTTTTTTAAAAAAAATTAAATATGAAAAATGGAGCTTGGTTTGGTCTTCATGCAATGTTTTTGTTTTTTAGTAAAGACACGCAGATGACTGCCAAACCCCTCTTAGAATCGCTTCACTATAAAATTCCCTGGGCACTTAAAAAGGGCAAAATGACCCAAAAAAAACCCAAACGGGGGAAAAGTAGCCCCGATAAAAATCATGCCAGCGAAAAACTGGGAAAAAAAAAAAGCGAGCTCAGGGCAAAAATAAGGACAGGGGTGTGGAGTGACGGCCGGCAGCAGCAGCAGCATGAGGTCCCGAGAGTGGCACAATTTACATTCTGGAGGTGGCAAAAACAGGGGGGAATTTGGCCACAAAGTGGCACCCAAAGACAAGTGTTGGGGGGGACGGCAGCAGCAGCAAAAGGTCAGGCATGCACAATGACATTCTTTGGGGGTGGCAAAAACCCGGAGTAACCAAAAGAGTGGACAATGACACAGGGGTGGAGGTCACGGCAGCAGGCAGCTTTAGGTCCGACCTTGGGGACAATGACAGTGTGGGGGGCACGGGAGCAGCAGCCAAAGAGGTCAGGCAGGGCACAATGACTCTGGGGGGTGGGAAAAAAAGGAGTAGGCCACAGAGTGGCACAAAAGACACAGGGGAGGTCAAAGGCAGCAGCAGCATGAGGCCAACAAATGGGACAATAACACAGTGGGGGAGGGCCAAACGCGGGCCCGGGGAAGGATTTTAGTAGGGGGGGGGGGAATTTTTTTGGCACAATGAAATTTTTTTTGGGGGTGGAAAAAACAGGAATTTGGGCCCCAGAGTGGCACAATGACCATGTGGGGGGTCAAAGCAGCAGGGGCAAAGAGAAAACGTGGTACAATGACATTCTTTGGGGGTGGGAAAAAAAAAGGAGTTAGGCCACAGAGTGGGACAATTTACAGAGTGGAGTTGACAGCAGAAGCACATGAAAGGGCAAAAGGGGGCACAATGACATTTTGGAGGGGGCAAAAAAGAGTAAAGGGCCCCAGAGTGGCACAATTATGACAGAAAGTGGGGGTCACAGGGAGCAGCAGCATGAGGTCGAGATGGGAAATGACACAGTTTTTGGGGGGCACGGGAGCATCAGCATGAGGTAGACATTGGGACAATTTACATTCTGGAGGGGGCAAAATAGGGATTTTGGGCCCCAGAAATGGGGACAATGACAAATGGAGGGCACAGGGACAGCCATGAGGCAAGAAATGGCTCAATGACACGTGTTAGGGCACGGCAGCAGCAGCATTAGGGTTTAGAAGGGCAACCAAAGACATTCTGGGAGGGTTTCAAAAACAGGAGTAGGGGCCAAAAGAGGGCACAATGGGCACAGTGTGGGGGTCACGTCCCGCACAGCATGAAAGGGCAGACAGTGGCACAATGACACAGTGTGGGGGTCCCCGTCAGCACTGCATGAGGTCCCCGACAGTGGCACAAGGGCACAGGGGTTGGGGGGCAAAGGCAGCAGCACATGAGGTCAGGGGAGTGGCACAATGACATTCCCGGAGGGGGACGAAAAAAAGGAGGGAGGGCCCCAGAGTGGCAAAAACGGGGGAAAAGTGTGGAGGTTTAAGCAGCAGCCACAGCAGCAGCATTAGGTTTAGACAGTGGCAAAATGACATCCTGGAGGGGGCAAAAAATTTAGTAGGGGCCCCAGGAAATGGCACAATTACACAGTGTGGGGTGTCACGGCAACCCACAGCGCAGCATTTATGTCAGGAAATGGCACAATAAAGGTGGAGGGGGGTGGGGAATAAACCCCTTCCCCGGTAAAGATGGTTGGTTTTCAGATTTGGGTAATTTTCCCAGAGTTCCCCCCTTTCCAGTTTGGGGATCAAATATTTTTTGAGCCGGTATTTGAACCCAGCAATTTTTTCACAGTTTTGGGGGGAGGCCCTCATGGGTATGTAACAAACGCCTAAGGGTTGGTTGGGGAAAACCTGTGGGCCCAACCACCCTGATTATCTTATAAAGGTCAGTCGTTCCAAAAATTTTCCCCTGGACAAGGGGGGTTTTTCCTTGGTTAAACCATTGGGCCCCCGGGTGCACGGGAAAACCCCTCTTATGCCAACTACGGACGGGGGGGACAGCTTCTCCACTGCAAACCGGCAAGTTGCAGCCACCATCCATTTGGCCCGCTCATTTGTCCCGTGGATCTTCTAAAGGGGGGGGCAGAGTGCTGTCCAAGTAGGCCACCACCTTTGGTTTCCCGGGACGCTTTCCAGGGCCCCGCACTGCTGGCGACTGGGCCCCCCCTCACTAGGCGGGGGTTTAGGAAGCTGCTCCCTCATGACTTCCAAAAAAACTTAGGGGTTTCTGCTGAAGGGGCTTTGGAAATGGGTCCTAAAACCCCCCCCCCCCCCCACCTTCCAAAAAACTACAAAGCCACACTGACAGCTCAATGGCTTTGGTTTATTTCAGGGGAATAACCCCGCAGCGGGCCCTCCCGGGCCCTTGTTTCTTTCATGGGAAAAGATAGGGAGGGTCCGGGAAAATTTAATTTAGCAAATGCTCTAGGACAAATTCACCCATTAAAGCAAAAAGCCACATTAAAAAATACATGGGGAGACTGCAAAAATGGGAACAATACCATGAAATTGCATATAGATTTAAAGGGGATAAAAAAGGGTAACCCCCATTTTTTAGATTTAACCATGCGGGGGTTTCAGCTTAAAATCACCCCCCCCCCAAAAAATTTTTTTTCCCCCGCCCCACCCGAATTGGAAATTTCCCGTACCCCCCCCCAATTTAAAAAAAGATCACCCCCCCCAAAAATTTCCCCGTGGAGGGAAATTTTTTCCCCGAGCCACATACGAAACCCAACCCCGGCAATACCCCCCTCATTTCCCCCCCCGGCCCCAACCACCAAAAAACCTAACCCCAACCCCGGAAAATGGGACCCCCCCCCCTTAAATTTAACCAAAAACCCCCCCAAAACAACCCCCACAGCCCCTTGGTTGCCCCGGGAAAACCCCACGGGGGTCCGGCCCTTGTGCGCATGGGAAAAAGGGTAGCAGGTGCCGTTTAATTAATGGGGCAAATGCTCTAGGTAAATAGTTTTACATCAGCATGCAAAAAGCAACAGCAAACCGCGGCAGTAGTACGTGAGCGCGTAAAACCCCCCGGCGCCCCTTTGAAGGGGGGAGCCGCCCCGGGCAGCGGCCCCCCCGACTACGGGGGAAATTTCCCCTTAATATTTGAAATTTTCCCCTCCCTTTTTGCAGCAGGGAAAAAATCCCAGGGAGGCGAAGGGGGGGTCCCCCAATTTGGGTTTGGAACCAGAACATCCCTAACCATCACTTATCCCTCCCCTTTCCCCCAAAAAGCCCTGCTGCGGGCCATCTGCACAAGTTTCTCCGAGGGGGTCCCTGCCTCCAACTCCACTGTATACTGCCCAAAGGTTTCTTGCGGGTCATCTTTCCCCCGTCTTCTTCATCCCCCATCTACCCTCCTCCAGCTGCTCCTGGGTCCTCCTCTCTTGGGCACCTGGGTAGAAAATCCACTCATTTCCCCCCAGACCTAAAGCTTCTGCTGGCCCCCCGAACCCCCCCCCCTCCCCCTCCAACCCCCCTTCCCCACCGGACTCATGGGCCCCGATTTAGGCCCACGCCCAGTCCCCCCGCCCCAAACCCCCAAGTTTTTTTTTGCATCTTTTCCAGGACCCGAAGCAGTTTTGGGAAAGGGCTTTAAATTTAAAACCCGTATTTCCGGCGACTGACAAATAACGTGGCCCCTCCCCGAAAGGCCCAAAAAATGGCAGGTTTTCCGCATGACCCCCACTTGGGGTGACATCAAAGTTACACAGGGGAGTACACCTGTCCGCCTGGATGATCAAAAAAATTTTGTTTTTAAAAAGGGCCCTTTTTCTTTTTCATACAGTCAGTCCAACATTTCAGGCTGGGGAAATTTAACGGGGGGAAAACCCCCGCAAATCAGAGTTTTGTTGGGAGAGGCCCTTTGCCGCTGCCCAAATCGAGGGAAGGGGTTTTTCCCGGCTTTTTTAGGAAAGGATGAAGTGCATGCACAGGGTTTTCCCGGCCTTTTTCAGAATCTTTTTTAAAAATCGGGGGGAAACTTCAGGAACCCTTTTCACAACCAGATTGGAAAAAAAAACCTTTCCCATTTCAGGGGGGCTTTGGGCCATCCCTCCTCAGTGCAGGCGGGACCCATGTTACTCCCCTTTCCGTCACCATGGGGTTTCCCTTTTGCAGTTGGCCGAAGAAAGCCCCCACTCGATTTCTTGCTTTCATGACGCGGAGCATTCCCCCCGTGTTACTTTGTTCCTTTAGGCAAGCCAGGTGTAGAACTGGTTTACACCGGGTGTGCCCCTTTCACAGTGGAAAATGGAGCCTTTTGTGGGGGGCTGAAGGTTGGTTTGGGGGTGGTGGGAAAGGCCCGGGAAATTTTCGCGGGGCCGCGGGGTTTTTACAACGGGAGGGGGAAAAAAGGCTTTTCCTTTCCAAGTTGGGTTTTTGGGGGTCCTGGGGAGGAAACACATTTTACCCCATTTGGGGCCCTAAAGGACATTTTAAAATTGGGCCCCGACCGTATTTACAGCTCCGACTCCGCGCTTCCGTGCACCTTGGAACAAAAACCCATAAATTTTTTAAAGGGCTTTGGGCCCCCTTTCTGTTCGACATATTTATGAAAAAGCGGGACTTTCCTTTTTGGAAAATAAATTACGGGTTGGAACTCCCCCATCTCGGCTTTAGCACAAGCCATTATTCTCTGAAGGGGCAGAGGGCCACCATTTTGGGGAAAGGGGGGGGACTCAGAAACCCAACCCCCCAAGGACAGGAAACATTGGCACTGCTGCACCTTAGGGATGGTTTAACGCCCCACTGGTTTTTCCCCCCTTTTGGGAATCAACCCCCCGCTGGGGGGGGGACCCGCTGGGGCCATGAGTTAAACGAGGAGCAGGGGCCCTCTGGACCGGGAGATGAAGGCAAAGAGAAAAAGCCCCTTTTGCAAGATGGTGGGGCCTTACTGGCGCAAAAGGCAAAGCGTGCCACTGGGCGCTGCTGCCGGGTTTCTGTTGCTTCGGCGGCAGGGTGGACAACCACAACTGACCACTTTTTTCCCAGGCCACCGGGGGTGGGACCCCCTGCATGGGGTTGAGCAGGGCCGTGGGTTTTTAAAGTTAAACTTCCCGAAACCCCGCTTTTTACTTTTTTTGCCCACAGAAATTTTACATAAACCCATTTTCCCCCTCCTCCGGGGTCTTACAAAGGGAAATGCCCACACCGCCAGGGATCTGGGTTTTAAACCCCCAAACCCCCCGCAACCCGAGTAAATACTGCCGCCGGGTGCTCGCTGACCCCTGTGCCTCTTTCTTGGAACCTGCGAAGGGCGGGTTTTTTTTAACCCCTGGCCACTTGGCTCCCGACCTCACACTGCTGCTACCCTGCTAACTCACGGGGGCCCCCACAACCCACTGGGTGGCTGCCTCTGCTGCCTGAAACGCAAGCCCGACGCCCTTTGTCTCCCCGACGATGAAAGAAGCCCCTTTCCCTTTAACCCCGGGTCCCAAGTGGGGGTCGGCTACATCTCATCTATTTGTGTTTTTTCGTCACTGCTTGTCCCCATCACCCCGGGTTTTTTTAGCAAGGGGTTTACCCCCAAAAACCTGACCCCCCAAAGGCCTCTCCCCATCTAACTTTGGGCCCCCTACTGCAAGAACAGGGATATTGGCCCCCTTTCTTCGCTGCCCCAATAGCTGCTGACTGCCCCCCTCCAAAATTTTCATCCCCGCTAAAAGTGGCCGTGAGCCCAAACCAAAATAGTAGGGGGCTCTGGGTGAGGGAACCGGAGGGACAGGGCGGGTTGAGGGCAGGTAGGGGCCCCTGAACCCCCCCCCCCCCGGGCCATGCCAACTAAATGGTTTTTGTCTGACGTTCCCACCGGGCTCTTGGGTGGGGTTTTTCAGATGTCAACTGGGAGGAAGGGATGACCTATTTAACCCAAACAAGAAAACCCCTTGGGTTGCTAGTCAGCACACCCGCTAATACAGCGGCAGTTGTGGCCTCACCAGTGACCCCCCGCTGTGAAGTCCCCCCTTTCTGTGGGTGTGACCCTTGGGGCCCGGAATGGTTTTTGCCTCTGCCACACGGGAAGGGGGAAGAGCCTCCCACCTCTCTGCTGACAAACTGTTTGTTCTAAAAAGTACGACTCTGTTTAGGGAAAATAACTTTATATTATAAATTTTCACACCCGTATTTTTACTCCAAAGAAAACCCCCTAAAAAGCTTGGGTTAAAACCCCCGGATATAAATTGGGGCTTCCCCAAAAGGGGGAGGAAAAAATTTACTTGTATGTGCCCCTTTAAAAAATCTGTGTATTTTACTGAATATAAAAGCACAAACAGGCCCTTTAATTTAAACCCTTTGGATATGAATTAGGGGCTACAGAATTTCTTTTGTGGGGGTGAAAAAACAAAGTTTCTTTTTTCTGAGTACAAAATGCAGAAAAAAATACTTAGTTAACCCCTTTGGGTGTAAATTGGGCAAAAGAATTGATTAACCAAAAACAAACCAAACTTTGTAGCATTTACAATGGCGTGTATTTTAAAAGCTACACAAAAAAGAGAAAAAACCCTTTTAATTAACCTTCGGATGTGAAAAAATTTCTACAGGCAAAATGCTTTTTTTGGGGGGAAAAAGAAAGGTTTATTTTAGTCCCCACAACATAGAACAACGCTTAAAATTAAAAACCCCCGGATGTAAAAACGCAAAAGAATTGAGCAGCCAAAAACTACCCCGCTTTGTACGGGTTACAATGGTGTGTATTTTACGCTACACAACAAGAGAAAAACTTGTAATTAAAACCTTTTGCTTGTGAAATTTTGCTACAGGGAAAAATTGGGCCTTTTTTTTCCGGTGAAAAAGCGGGTTTTTTTTTAGTCACCACAGCAGGGGAGAAAAACGCTTAATTAAACCCTTGGGTGGGAAAAATTTTCGGCCCAAAAAAATTTTATAGCCAAAAATTAAGTATTTTGTATTGTAAAAAAAAGGGGTTTTTTTCTTTAAATGAAATACAACAGGAACAGGCTTTATAAACACCCTTGGAAAATTCAAAGTGCTGTGAGGGAGATAGCAATTTTAAAAAGTATATTACTGCACTGGACCCCACCTTGGGGCTTTAGATCCAATTCCCCCCAAAATCAGGAAAAAACATTAAGGAAAAAAGCAGTCTCGAGAAAAAGCTGTGGGCACCCCCCAAAAATCCTGTAAAAAAATTAGTTTCTTTATATCAGCATCAGGGACCCCTTTCCCCAATCAGTACAGTGAAGCGTAAGAGCTCCCAGCGTCCCTCCCGGGCCCTTTTTTATGCGGGGACGTCACAGGAAAAAACCCCGGTCCTCTGATTTTGGGTTCTCCTGCCCGTCCCTCTTCTTCCCCCCAGAGTTTTTTTGGGCCCCATGTAACGCCATGTGCTCGCACCATTTTTTCAATCAAAACCCCACCCCCCCTTTTGTTCCACGGGGAAGTACCCCCAAAGGGTTCGACTTTGTTTTCCGGGAAACCCAAGTTTTTTTTTAATTCTAAAATATTTTCCCCTTCGTTAGAATCAATTCGCCCATCTCTATCCCCTGGGTTTCCCGACAATATACCAGCCGGGAGGTACAGGGGAAATGAGAGGGAACAAAAAGTTTAAAAACGGGGCCGGTTCCCCAAAAGGGCCTTTTAAAATTTACTTTAAGGGCAAAATATGAAATTAAATTAGAAAAAAACATACACAATAAAATACTAACATAAGTACTAACAGCCCAAACTGCAACTTTTATCCTCTCCCCGTACAACAATCAAAACTTTATTTTGCCTATATCTAAATGTCCGTGATGGAAAAGCGACAAAATTACAAGACTTATCCTAGCACCATTTTGCTGTAAAAATATATAAACAAAAAATGTGAAAAACAACCTTTTTAAATTTTTTTTTACTATCTTCCCTTAAAACAAAAAAACGAATATAAATGTTTCCTAAAAATGAAACCTAATGTTTCACGGCAAAAATCAGTACAAATTATTAGAGTGCAATAATGCGATTAATCAAACACCTTCAACCAGTCATGTACTTACGAAAAGAAAATGTGCCTGCTCAGAGAGGGGGGTAAATGGTCTGGTCAGCAACTGGCTAAAGGCATGGGTGGCGTGACGCCACAGGAACATGGTGCCAATTTTGGTCCAGGGGTCTGCTCTAAATAACCATACAACAAGCAAACATATCTGCCTCAAACCCCTATTAAACCTCTTAACGACCTTTGGACGTATGCAATACGTCCAGTCGATTATGGGGGTTCACATGACCCTGTACGTATGCAAACGTCTTGTGGATCGAGCGAACTCTAAGCAGAGTTCGCGCGATCGGCGCGGGTGTCCCAGCTGTTATATAACAGCTAACATCCCGCAGGCGTCGGCCCCGACCCGCAATCACTCCGGGGGGAAGTGTGAGGCCGGTTAACCCCATAATGTATTGCGACCACGGTTTCCAAGTAACTTAAGAGAGACGCAGGGATGAGATCGCTCCTCCGCGTCTCTGTCGGCGGCATCACTGCACGGATCGCTCTTCTTGCACTTCTTGCCTTCTGACAGACAGCACGGATGGCACAGAAATGCCTTCCGGGTTGTTTGTGACGTCACGATGCCCGGCCGTGCCCTGTGGGCATGGCCCTCAACTGACTGACAGTTGTCATAGACCGTGCCAGCAACAAGCTATGCAATGATTCCCTATTGAATGAAGAGATCTAAAAGAACTCTCATTCAATCCCCTATGGGGAAAAGTAAAAAAAAAATGTGGAAATGTAAAAAAAATGAAAAACATGTAAAAACACAAACACGAAAAATAAAATAAAAAACACGTACAAACACCGCCCTTTTTTCCTTCCCCATTACAAACGGCAATCCGCCCCTCAAAAAAGATAAAAAATAAATAAAGTACCCATAATATGGTAATCGCCGCGTGCGTAAAGACTCTGCCACAATAAAAACTATCATGTTACATTTACCCCTACGGTGAACGCCGTAAAAAAAAAAAAAAAACTATCAAAGAAATAAGAATTATTTATTTCATCCCGCACACATAAAATGGAAAAAAAGTGATCAAAAAACGCCTATAAACCTCCAACGGTTGTATCCAATTAAAACGTCCATTCATCCCCGCATAAAAAAAAGTCCTAACGAAATCACTGCATACGGAAAAATAAAAAAGTTTATGGCATCTTAGAATATATCGATTGCATAAATATCTTTTACACCACTAAAAACACTTGTTTTTTTTTTTTAAGTTCTTCAACATAAAAAAAAACCTAAATAAATTGTGGTATCGCCATAATCTATCGACCCACAGAGTAAGCGCTGTAAAAAATAAAATCACTACTCGCAGGATTGCAGTATTTCTTCACTCTTCCTCCAAATAACAGATTTAAAACTGATCAAAAAAGTCTTGTCCCCCCAAAAATGATACCATAAAAAACATCAACTCATCCCGCAAAAAAACAAGCTTTATACAGCTCCATACACAGAAAAAATAAAAAGTTATGGGCTCTCAGACTAATGGCAATGCAAAAATGTTTATTCCCTGTTTGAAAAAAAGTGTTTCTTTATTGTATAAAAGCAGTAAAAAATAAAACAAATTATACATTGGGTATTGCTGCTGTAATCGTATCGACCCTGCTGAGAAAGCTAGCATGTCACATCTAACGCAGAGTGACTGCTAAAAAAAGAAAAAAAAAAAAAAAAAAAAAAAAAAAAAAAAAAAAAAAACAAAAAAAAACAAAAAAAAAAAAGAACAAAAAATATATAAAAAAAAAAAAAAAAAAAAAAAAAAAAAGAAAAAAAAAAAAAAAAAAAAAATATATATAAAAAAAAAAAAAAAAAAAAAAAAAAAAAAACAAATAAAAAAAAAATAAAAAAAAAAAAAAAAAAAAAAAAAAAACAAAAAAAAAAAAAAAAAATAAAAAATAAAAATAACAAACACTACAAGATTTCATTATATTTGTTCAAAAAACCTCACAAAATAAAAAAACCTAATAAAATGTGAACAAATTGTTGTATGAAACCCCACATAATGGTACCAAATAAATAATCATCAATTCACCACCGCTAAAAACAAGGCCCTAAAACAGCTCTGCACACAGTAAAATAAAAAAGTTATGACTGTCAAATATGACAACATAAAAACGCAATTTTTTATAGACCTATTTCTATGTGTAAAAGTATGAAAACCATAAAAAAAACTATATAACGATCAAATACATTGCAATTGTACCCGACCCCATAGTAAAAGTTTGATCACATCATTTACCACTGCACGGCGAACGGCTGTAAAATTTAAAGCCCAAAAAACATGGTGGAAATTGCCGTTTCCCCCCCCCCCATTTTCATGACCCCATGCTAAAAAAAAGATGGAAACACCTGTGCACAAAATGCCACAATAAACCCCTATATGAGATCCCATGAGTGTTGTAGAATCTAAAAATGGGGCGACTTCTGGAAGATTTCACCTGTTCTGTTCTTTGGGGGCTTTGCAAATTTCTGTGACATGGCCCCACCATAATCTGCATCCAAAAGCCAAATAGCGCATCCCTCCCCTTGAGTACGCCCTGCCATGCGCCCAAAACAGCAGTTTTACACCCACATGTAAGAGTAATTGCCGAAGCTTGGAAGAAATGCTTACACAAAGCATTTAGGTTCTTTTCTCGCAGGATTCCCTTGTAAAATATGAAACATTTTAAGCTAAAAATTGCAGATTATTGTGGAAAAAAAATTTTTTTACATTTACAGCCTACAATGTAAAAAAAATTGGTGATTCAACCATTGGGGTCATAATACTCCACACACACCTGTATATATACCTCAAGGTGTAGTTTTCCAATCTGGGGTCTTTTAAGGTGGTGTTTATTATATTTAAGCACCTTTAGGTGTCCACAAACCTGAAATGTGCGCCTAACATAAAAATGCCTTGAAAAATGAGACCCCAGAGTCCCGTAGTTGCTCCTCCAATTCTGGGGCTTAGGGTGAGACAAATTAATTGCACTATGGCGCCACAAATGTGGATATTTCTAAAAACGCAGACCTGTGGAAATGATATTACATTGCCATTTACCTAGTCACAAATTTTACCGTATTCCAGTGAATAATGGATAAAAATTGAAAATCTGCAAAAATAGTGAAATTTTGATATTTTCACCTCCACTTTGCTTTAATTTCTGTGAAATACGTAAGGGTTAACAAACTTCCTAAACCACTGTTGTAAATACTTTAAGGTGTCTTTTCTTAGAAGGCGTCATTATGGGGGTATCTAACATACATGCCCCTCAAAGCCACGTCCAGAACTGGGCTGGTCTCCTAAAAAAGTATATTGCAAATTTTCCTTGAAAATGTGAGAAATTTACTACTAAATTTCTAAGACCTCTAATGATATAAAAAAAAAGGACATTTAAAAAATGAATGCCAACCTACCGTATAATTGGACATATGTAGAATGCAAGTGTATAAACGTAATTTTGTGGTTACTAATTAACTGTCTTGCTCGCAGAAATTTTTTGAACTTTCAAAATCACAGATTTTTCTAAATTTTTTCATGAAATTTTTGAATATTTTTCACAAAAAACAAGGCTTGTATGGATAAAATTTTCTTACTAACTTAAAGCAAATGTGTCACGAGAAAACAATCTCAGAAACCCCAACAGGATAGGTAAAAGGGTCAAAAAGTTATTCTGAATAAAGTGACACATGCCAGACTTTCAAAAATAGGCTGTGTCAGTAAAGGCCAAAACTGGCTGGGTCCTTAAGGGGTTAAACGGATACCTTACATATGTTATACACTGATTGCGCGTCCCCACGGCATAGGACAAATACCGGTCGGTTTATCCGCTCGATATTTGCATATGGCCGCGGGGGATGGCTTTTCTCCGCGGTTTGTAGAGAAAAGCTCTTCCCCATTCACATAGACTTGTTCATATTCCATCGAAAACGCGGGGACAGGAAGAAAGAACATTTTTTATGTATTCATCGGACGGGCCGCGGTCTGAAAAACCGGCAGGTGGAAAATCCGTGCAGTGGGGACTGCTGCACGGATTATCTATTAAGGTCCGTGGGAAAGTTTTGCAGCCGGTTTTCAAAACCGAGAACCGGCTGAAAAACCATGCCGTGGGGACATGGCCTACAGTATAAGGGTGACGTGTTATTTATGGCGCTTTGACACCAATTTTTCAGCGCATAATTTTAGTATAGAATGCACTTTAATTGTATAACCTGCTGTACTGTGGGTCATAAATCAGGCGCATTCTAGCGTTAACGTGACATTTCTGGCTCAGGTAAACCCCTTTGAAAGTGGTTTACCTGTTCCAGCAGTAATGCACCTGGATTTGCTGTACTGAAGCTATAAATCTATAACTTCATATGCTTCTAGTGTGCCCTGCCTCCCGAAATAAGGCGCATTACAAAGTGTCGTGGGCGCTCTGTAATGCGCCTGATATTGGAATGCACCTGATTGTAAATATAGCGAACGGGGCTAGATCTCGGGCTGAAAAGACGCCATACTTCTGCCGCAGCTCCATTCATACATGTTGCCCTGATCAAGAGTTTCATGAGGACTCAAAACGCGTAAGCTGGAGTTGAGACCTCTTGCTTATCCCTAGATACAAGCTGCCACACTGTTCTATATACTTTAATGTGGTGACAATAAAGAAGACATTCATCCTTGGATATCCACATGTTTGATTCAGAGAAAAGTTTTTGTACTACTGGTTGATGCTGAAAACCTGGATACCAAAAGGATCAAAAGCAACACGTGTATTGGACCTGGAGGTGAGGTACAAGGCAGGAGTGTAAAGACGGTATTCATACATATGCACTAAATCTGCCTAAAGTAACATTTTTTAGCTTTATTCATTTTCGGAAGCAGTGGCGCCTTCAGGCTGGTTCCCACCTTGCGTTACTGCATGCGTTTTTGTTGAATTGTATAATTCCCTTCAAGGTAAGGTAATTGAAGTTTACTTCACAACCCTCTGCAGTGAAGAATGCCGCATGCAGCAACGCGACGAGTGAACCGTGCCTGATAGTCAGACCTCATTGGAGGGACGTAGTCGCGCAATCACCTGCGCTCCAGTCACCTCCCTATGCGGCCCAGCTACCGGCAGGGGACGCTCTCTGCTGTGTGTACGCGCTGCTCTGCATACACTTTACGTTTCCCGCCTTTGCGGTGAGATGGCGGAGGCGCCGGGAGCCGCTGCCTCACAGCCTGTGGCGGTGTCTGCTGCTGACATCACTGTGTTGGAGCAAGGAGAACGGTGGCTGCTCAGAAAATATGGAAGAGTCGGGAGGCTTAGAGATAAGGATAGGAGCCAAACACAGAAGCGGGTGAGACGGTGTAGATAGGAGACGGGCAGGGTATCATTGCTATTACACTGCGTACAGGACATGCTGTACAGATACTGCTCCACACAGTATCACAGGGCAAGTGTCTTAGGTGCTACACACGGACTGAGGAACACAGGTGGTAACAGTGCATGGATGTGACTCAGGATACAGACCCTCCCAACCTTGTCATGTCACCTGAGGTAATGGTCAGTGAGAGGGGTCAGGGGCTCAGCGAAAGATTCGGGATGGCCTGAACTGAATTGTGACAGAAATCCCCCCTCAACTCCCCCACCCCAAAAAGAGAGGACCCAAAGTTATTGTTTATGAAGGTCGACTTAGGCCGTGTTCACACAGTGTACTGCGGCCCGTCCGGTACACACCACAAGACGCTTCATTGTGCTGCTGAATGACTTGCTCGCAAATGCGTAATTCCAACAGGTCGAATGAGGCGTAACAGCCCAGGCACAGCTCTGCCTCCTATACTTTACTATGTGCCGCGTGCTCAAGTACATTAATGTCCTAGACACCTGTACTGTGCATTATTTGGGTATTTTGGTGAACAGTACAGCAAGAAATACAAGCCCCTTAAAGGAGTTGGTCTCCCCACAGGTTTCAAATAATGCATGAAAGAAATTCTCTTCACTTCCTGGATCAAGACTAATTTGCATAAGCTCCTTTGTGCTTGATATCATCTCATTGTCTTTCAGATGCCTAATTAAGATTAGCTCTCAAATATACTATGCAGACTTCTTATCTGATCCCCAAAACAAAAGCCCTAATTACAGACTGTTTACTTGAGATAAATCAAGCTTTTATACTGTCCTTGCAGCACAGGACACTGACTGACACCTGCTGACCTTGTGTGATGACTCACTCTCTGTTTATCTCATTGAAATTGAACAAATGAGCCCTGGAGATTTTGTTTACAGGTCCATTACTGATGGAACTGAAATAGCATGGAGGTAAAAAAATCACTTTGTATCTCTTAGGGAAAAACAGAGGAACAATGCAATATAATTTGGAAAATGTTCTTTATTTTATGTGTTCACTACAACTAGAAAAGCTATTCTTTTAGCGAGACAACCCCTTTAAAGTTAACCCCCCCTGTAAGGTTTAATTTCTGCCTTATCTCGAGATCAGAAGAGTGTATTATAGTGATACTGGAAAGTAGCCTCAAAATGGGGCTATTCCTGCCTTGTTGGGGTCCAGATTAGCTTTAAAAATAAACAAAAGGTTGCACCGAGGAGAAACAAATCACAACCATGCCCTGTTGCTGTGAAAATGCTTTCTGGATTATTCACAAAATGGCAGCTTTTTTATACTTTTGCAAATTAGTAGATAAGAAGGATCACATGTAGCTGGCTGTGAGGTTCTATTATCTCCTTATCTACAGACCCCTCCTCATAGCTCAGGAATGTTTGGACACGGTATAACTTCAGAAGAGGTGCCATCTTGGATTACGCGACGATCTCTTCCTCTATCATATAACCCTATATATCACAGAGCTCAGCTACTCTCTCTATCATGTAACCCTAGATATCACAGAGCTCAGCTTCTCCCCTCTATCATATAATCCTATATATCACAGAGCTCAGCTCCTCTCCCTCCATCATATAACCCTATATATCCCAGAGCTCAGCTTCTCTCCTCTATCATATAACCCTCTATATCACAGAGCTCTGCTTCTCCCCTCTATCATAACCCTTTTATACACAGAGCTCAGCTCCTCTCCCTCTATCATATAACCCTGTAAAATATCACAGAGCTCAGCTTCGCTCCTATATCATATAACCCTATATATCACAGAGCTCAGCTTGTATCTTCTTTAATATAACCCTATATATCACAGAGCTCAGCTTCTCTCCCTCTATCATATAACCCTAACTTAATTTCCCCGAGCTCAGCTTCTCTCCCTCATCATATAAACCCTATATATCCCAGAGCTCAGCTTCTCTCCCTCTATCGTATAACCCTATATATCCCAGAGCTCAGCTTCTCTCCCTCTATCGTATAACCCTATATATCCCAGAGCTCAGCTTCTCTCCCTCTATCGTATAACCCTATATATCCCAGAGCTCAGCTTCTCTCCCTCTATCATATAACCCTATATCTCCGATAGATCTCTTTCTCTATACCTTACATATAACCCTATATATCCCAGAGCTCAGCTTCTCTCCCTCTATCAAATAACCCTATATATCCCAGAGCTCAGCTTCTCTCCACTATCATTTAAACCCCATATATCACAGAGCTCAGCTTCTCTTCTATCATATAACCCTATATATCACAGAGCTCAGCTTCTCTCCCTCTATCATATAACCCTATGGCTATGTTCACACGGTGTATTTGCAGGGCGTAATTACGCCCCGCAATTACGCCGTGTGGATGGGGGCAGGACGGGAGCGGGGGAGGGGAGCGGGGGGCCGGCAAATTCGCCGGCCTATAGACAATCACTGCTAGCGGCGCGTATACGCCGCTAAAAGTGACATGTCAATTATCCCCCGCCGTGGGGGGGAGAAAAAAACGTAATCCATAGTTCTCTATGAGAAACTGGAATTTACCGTAATGAATGGCCCGTTTTCGGCCCGTAATTGGCGCACTTCGGCGCGTAATTACGGACCGAAATACGGCCCATTTTAAGCCGTGTGAACATGGCCTATATATCACAGAGCTCAGCTTCTCTCCCTCTATCATATAACCCTATATATCCCAGAGCTCAGCTTCTCTCCTCTATCATATAACCCTATATATCCCAGAGCTCAGCTTCTCTCCTCTATCATATAACCCTATATATCACAGAGCTCAGCTTCTCTCCCTCTATCATATAACCCTATATATCACAGAGCTCAGCTCCTCTCCCTCTATCATATAACCCTAAATATCACAGAGCTCAGCTTCTACCCCTCTAACATATAACCCTATATATTAGAGCTCAGCTTCTCTCCTCTATCATATAACCCTCTATATCACAGAGCTCAGCTTCTCTCCCTCTATCATATAACCCTATATATCCCAAAGCTCAGCTTCTCTCCCTCTATCATATAACCCTATATATCCCAGAGTTCAGCTTCTCTCCCTCTATCATATAACCCTATATATCCCAGAGTTCAGCTTCTCTCCCTCTATCATATAACCCTATATATCCCAGAGCTCAGCTTCTCTCCTCTATCATATAACCCTATTATATCACAGAGCTCAGCTTTCTCTCTCCTCTATTTCCCATAACCTTATATATCACAGAGCTCAGCTTCTCTCTCCTCTATCCTATAACCTATATATCACAGAGTTCATCTTCTCTCCCTCTATCAAATAACCCTATATATCCCAGAGCTCAGATTCTCCTCCTCTATCATATAGCCCTATGTATCACAAAGCCAGCTTCTCTTCCCCCTATCATATAACGCTATATATCACAGAGCTCAGCTTCTCTTCCTCTATCATATAACCCTATATATCACAGAGCTCAGCTTCTCTCCCTCTATCATATAAACCTATATATCACAGAGTCTCAGCTTCCCCTCCCTCTATCATATAAACCTATATATCAAAAGAGCTCAGCTTCTCTCCCTCTATCATATAACCCTATTTATAACATAGCTCAGCTTCTCCCCCCTCTATCATACAAACCTGTATATCACAGAGTCCAGCTTCTCTCCCTCTAATCATATACCCTATATATCACAGAGCTCAGCTTTTCTCCCTCTAATCATATAACCCTATATATCAAAGAGCTCAGCTTCTCTCCCTCTATCATATAACCCTATATATCACAGAGCTCAGCTTCTCTCCCTCTATAACAGGGGTTCCCAAACTCCAGTGCTCACTCCCCACCAACAGGTCATGTTTTCTGACTTGCCTTAGCAGTGCACAAGTGATATAATTATGCGCACAAGGTGACTTAATTATGTCAGTGCATTCTGTGGGATACCCTGAAAACATGACCTGTTGGTGGGGCGTGAGGACTGGAGTTTGGGAACCCCTGCTCTATCACATCCTGCTCTCAGATAGAGCCACATACACCACCTGACGGGTTCCATTTAACACTCTCCACAGCACTCCAAATGTGGTAGGGTTCTTGGTGCAACACCGCTTCCGATTAGCGCAACTGCTATAAACTTGAACCCCAGGTTAGCGCTGGAAAAAAAATTCAGGTTTGTGACATTTCAAACACAATTTTTTTCACAAGTTCGGTTAAACACTTATCAAACTGAACAGGGACAGATTTGTACAACACTACGAGGCAAGGCAGCAGGCTGGACACCCTTTCAAGAATGTTAAAAAATTTCCTACATTTGAGATTTATTTGGTATCCAGCAATGTAAATGCCTTGGGCCTGGTTCATATCTGTGTTGGAGGTTTTGTTTGGACCCTCTGTCGCAAGTTCTGTCAGGCATGATGGGGAAAAAATCATGCAGCAGGACACTGCAGCAGATTCCTGAGGGACCCGATTGTAGTCAGTGTGGTCCTTCGGGTGTTGTTATGGTTTGTTGTAAAACGGATCGGGTTCCACCTCCGCAATGGAGGTTACAAACAGAACCTTTAATGCACATGTGAACCAGATCTTATAACTGGAATCCTACCTTCCTATTTAGAATAATATAAGATTTCATACCCCATTGCTAAAGGCCACTGCATCCTGGGGGAGAAGTAATAGAGCGGCGGTTGAACATGTCTGTGACTTTTCATTCATAAAGAAATAGCTGAGAAGGCCTGTGCTGTCCAAAATCATTATCGCGGAGTTGAGACCCCGACCTATAAGACATTTATGGTATATACCTTAAAGGTCTAATGTCAAAGATAATGCTGTAAATGTCTGATCCCCTTTAACTGCCTTCCCGACATTGGATATATGGGTATGTCTAATGTGGGAAGGGGTTTCTGCAAATGGATGTAGTGATGTGTCAAGGACATTGTGCGGTCTCAGATGTAGAGCCAGCTTGATCGGTGTATGGATCTAGCTGTATATGACAGCTAGCTTTATCGGCTGGAAAAGGAGTGTACTCTGGTTGTGGCCGATTAAACTCTTAGGGCCGGTTCACACGGCTTATTCAAGCCGTAATTGCGGGACGGATTTCGCCTGCAATTCCGGCTTGACTAAGAGGCGGGGCGGGCGTGCAGCTTCCCGGCCCCATAGGGCATTAACCAGTGGTGAGGCTGGGCTTGAAATCCTTGTCTCCCTCCCTTTACCCACATTTTCCCCACCCTTGGTTGAACTTGATAGACACCTGTCTTTTTTTCAACCGTACTAACTATGTAACATAAAAAATATAATTTGTACAGGGATTCAATATGGGACATCAAACTTTTCTATTTTTTTTAACCCCTTAAGGACCTTGCTTTTTTTTGTTGTTGACATGTTTGTCTTTCCCTCCTCGCCTTCCCAGAGCCATAATTTTTTTTATTTTTCCAGCTACATAGAAATATGAGGGCTTTTATTTTGCGAGACAAGATGTACTTTCTAATGATGTTATTCACTGTACTATAGAAAATACTGGGGAATGGCAAAAAAAATTCCAAGTGGGGCAAATTGTGAAAAAAAAACATACTTTTGCCATGTTTTCGGACGTTTTGCTTTTACGGCATTCAGTATTAGGTAAATGTGTTTTCTGTATTCTACAGGTTGATACGCATCTGCCAATACCAAACATGTTATGTTTTGGTACTGTAAAAAATTCCAAACATTTACATTTTTTAAAATTTGCACCATGGCGCCATTTTGTGCGACCAATAACTTTTTTGTACTAACACCTATGGACGTCTGTGAGGGTGCATTTTTTGCGGGCTGAAGTGTACTTTTTATTGCTAGCACTTTGGAATACATGCAACTTTTTTGATCACTTTTATTCCAATTTTTAAGCGATGTGAAATGATCCAAAATCGCAATTTTGCCGTTTTGGATTTTTTTTCTTCTACGGTGTTCAGCGCACGGGATAAATGATGTTATATTTTTATAGATCGGACTTTTTTGGACGCGCCGATACCAAATATGTGTAACTTTTTAAAATTATTTTGTTTTTATTTGTAAAATGGCGAAAGGGGGAGAGTTGAACTTTTAATACTTTTTTTTTTTTTTTTTAAAAATTAAAGTTTTTTTTTTATTATTTTTTTTAACTTTAACATTGAGTCCCCCTTGGGCGTTTCACCACTACGGGGCGCGGTCATTAATACAGCCTAAGACCATGTTCACGCGGCTTAAAATGGGCAAATTACGGGCTGAAAACGGCCCGGTCATTACGGTAATCCACAGTTCTCATAGAGAACTATGGATTACGTCTCCTCTCCCTGCTCGGCGAATACGCCGAGGGGGGAGATAATTGACATGTGAATTACCAGCGGCGTATACTCGCCGCTGGTAATGAATGTCTATGGGCCGGCGAGGTGCCGGTCCCCCGCTCCCGCCCCGACCCCGGCCACACAGCGTAATTGCGGGGCGTAATTACGCCCTGCAAATAAACCGTGTGAACCTAGCCTAATGCATTGCATATACAATACATTAGGCTGTACCAAGATGGCGGTTTCCCCACTTACTGCCTGGGGCCGGAAGTGGGGCAAACGAGAAAATGGCAGCAATGGAGGCATTCACAAGGCTTCCCACTGCCATGTCCAGGCATCGAATCCACGTGTTCACGCTGTGGGGACTCCGATCACATTGAAGAACTCTGCAATCCCCCTGCAAAGCCCCTTAACGACCCTGCACGTATGAGTTAAGCTTTAAATCATCTAATTTTGTTTGTGTGAGTTTCTTCCATTTTTCTTTTCAAATTACAAATTATTGAATTCAACATTTATATGCAACAATAAAGAAACACAAAAAAACAAATCCTGTAAGTGCCAGAATAAATAAATCTGAATCATAACACAACTTGCTCAGCATTTTCAACCTGAACTCATTGAACAAGCCAAAAGAAAAAAGGTGATCATATCCTCAAGTGTGATTTTCTAAATCGTCTAATCCTAATTATATGTTAAAAACAAGATTAAAAGAACCAATATTTTTAACACATATATATACATGTAACAATTTTATTTTATTCTATCACTAAACCTGTCATTTATGAGTGTTTAAGAAGAATAGTACAGTAGTTTAAATCTCATTCTATAAAAAATATGAACTAATCAAACAATTAATAGTATGTTTTTAAACTGCCCTTTTATCATCAATTTGTCCCTTCTAGTGGGTGAAATGTATCTTGCCCTATAAGCGCTTACTAGCAATGGCCATTTCCTTTTGTGTCAGAGTATGTCCGGCCTGTCATGGTGTTCGGCTCCACCTGACTTAAGCTATGTTCACACGGCTTAAAATGGGCCGTATTTCGGTCCGTAATTACGCGCCGAAGTGCGCCAATTACAGGCCGAAAACGGCCCAATCATTATGGTAATTCACAGTTCTCATAGAGAACTATGGATTACGTCTCCTCTCCCCGCCCGGCGAAGCCGCCGGTCGGGGAGATAATTGACATGTCACTTTCTAGCGACGTATACGCGCCGCTAGCAGTGATTGTCTATGGGCCGGCGAAGTGCCGGCCCCCTGCTCAGTCCCCCGCTCCCGCCCCCGGTCACACGGCGTAATTGCGGGGCGTAATTACGCCCTGCAAATACACCGTGTGAACATAGCCTTAATATCTGATTTTTGTTAACCTTTAAAATGTCTGGATTTCTTGGGATACACAAAGGATGGCGCTGGACCAGAAGGACGCAAAAAAGTCAGTTCTACTTCATTTTCACAATCTTTGGAGAGTACAGTAGCAGCCACCAGCGCCGAACACTCACCAATATTGTAGCACACCGACTCTCTTGATGTCTGTGTAGAGACTACAGTTTGTTCAAGAGTGAACATGTCAGGACATGAAAGCTCTGAAGCTGTGTCTTAGGGTATGTTCACACGGCGTCTTGTGTCCGTGTGAACATCCGCTTTTGTGATGCGTGTCTGGGTCCATCTGAAGAGACCCAGAAACGCATCTAACAATTAGCAGTGTGTTTGACACTGCCGGCAATGCGAGACTTGCAGCGGCATTCACATGAGCGATCGCCGATGCGTATTTGCATCGCGTCTGTCCTATACGTCTTTCAGATGCGCTCCAAGCATTGACATGTCATTTCTTGGAGCGCATACGAAAGACGCATCGGACAGACGCGATGCAAATACGCATCGGCAATCGCTCATGTGAACGTCGCTGCGTGTCTCGCATTGCCGGAAGTGTTAAACACACTGCTAATTGTTAGATGCATGTCTGGGTCCGTTCAGATGGACCCAGACACGCATCACAAAAGCGGATGTTCATACGGACACAAGACGCAGTGTGAACATACCCTTACTTCCTGACTCTGCGGTGGGCAGATACTTCACGTGATTGACAGAGCTGCTGGTCTGTCATCTGCTCTGCATTCACTGTCTACCTCTGTTCATTCTCAGCTTTCTCCTCTGTCCTCTCCTGCTTCTAAGCTGTAACATAATAAAGTAATATCTAAAAATCATGGATTATTTGGTAAATATAGACCCCACACTTTTAGACCACAAGCTGAACAGATCTGAATTCAAGATTTTCGAATTGAAACTGAAATAAAAATATTTTTAAATATGATCCCATTGTGATCCCCAACTTGAATTTTGGTACAGATGTGGCTAGGAGCATAACAGGCACATGTGCATTTTTGGAAGGTTTTTAATTAAAGTTTTTTTTCGAAAATGCATTTTAAAATTTTGCATTTGCGTTCGCATGGGTAAAATATTAACGAAGATACTTTTGTATCATATCTCATGAAAGCCTGTAGAGTTCTGAGTAGAATGGTGTTTATTTTGTTTCTCTATTTTTTTCTAGCCTGAGTTATGAGGAGAAATATAAAGGCAGGCAACACCAAAATTCACACTTTTTCCGAACTTTGAAAATCAATTAAAAATATTTTTTTCCCTTCACATTTTGTATTCTCTGAGACGTAATACAAAATAACAAAGTCACAAAAGAATTAAAAATATAGAGGTACAAATCATTGGTTCACTTGACATGGAATGACACAGAAAAATCAGTTATGGCTGTTAGAGAATGATGACATTGAATCGCAGTTTTCTACAAAAGCATTTCTATTGTGTTCATGTAGTAAAGTATAAAAAAAAAATATATAAAATTAATATGTCATTTATAATGCACGGTATAAACATAAAAAACAATGGCGGAATTGTTGTTTTTGTTGTCCATTTTTTCAGTCCAATACTAAAGTCCCTGAAACATCTGTGGGCCCGAATTGCACGCCTAGATGATTTCCCTGAGGGGTATTTAATCCAAGATGGGGGCACCTCTGGACCTTCTGTTACTTTAGGGGCTTTGCAAATGCGACATGGCACCCACCAAAATCTGTGTTCCAAAAGCCAAATAGAGCTCACTTCCTTGTATGCCCTGCCATGCACCCAAAGAGCGGTGCAATTCTTTTCAAGACGGAGCTGAGCTGTGCTTTTGAAACATGCAGCGCTGATCCCTCATGTGAATGCCGCACCGTGTTCGGCATAGCCCACAGTGATAATCTCGCTGCTAATTTAGATCCGTCTTGGGGACCGACAGTGCGAACCCCAAGACGGATCCTTAAAGCGCTTGTAACACAGAGTGTATACTCCGTGTGAACAAGCCCTTAGACCTAGTGTTTCTTAACTCCAGTCCTCAAGGCCCACCAACAGGTCAGGTTTTCAGGATCTCCCACAGATTACACTGACAATAATGATATCACCTTTGTAAAGCTTAGGAAAGCCAGAAAACTTCACCTGTTGGTGGGTCTTGAGGACTGGAGTTGAGAAGCACTGCCTTAGGCTGTGAAAATGAAAAAATCTGCAATTTTAGCTGAAATTGTTTTAATTTTTTACAAGGAATCCTGGAAAAAAAAAAAGCACCCAAAATTTGTTACACAATTTCTTGAAGTTCATCAGTACCGTATATGTGGGTGCAAACTGCGGTTTGGGCGCATGGCAGGGTGTATAAGGGAGGGAGCGCTATTTGGCTTTTGGAATGCAGACTTTGGTGGGGCCATTTCACATTTAAAAAGCCCCCAAAGTACCAGAACAGGTGAAACCTTCCAGAAGTCGCCCCATTTTGGATTCAGCACCCCTCATCGATCTCATCTAGGGGTGTATTGTACATTTTGGGTGCACAGGTGTTCCAAAGTTTTTTTTTTGTTTTTTTTTTAGCTTTGGGTCATGAAAATGGGGGGGTGGGAAACGCAGTTCTGCCATTGTTTTTTGGGCTTAATTTTTACAGCGTTCGCCGGGCCTTGTAAATGACATGATAACTTTACTATGTGGGTTGGTACAATTATATAAATTTTATATAGTTTTTTTTATGCTTTATTACTACAAATGACTTGCTAGCTTTACTTAGCAGGTTGATAACGATTAGAGTATGTTCACCCAATGTAATTACGAGGTGTATGTCAGCGCGTAATTGCACTGCAATACTTTTGTTAGGCTTCCGGGTTGCCAGGAAAGACATCGGAATCTCGGGGGTTGGTCCAATGGAGACAGATGGAGCCTTTTCCCTCTGTCTGTCCCTTAGCTGTCACGATCGGCCGCAGCATCTAATGAGTTAATCAGCGGTGAGTGGAGCAAGCTCCGCCTGTTGCTGACAGCGCATGGAGTCAGCTGTAATATACAGCTGACTTCAAGCGTTGATCATGCAAGCTCTGTTCGTGAGCTTCAGGACTTACGTAATTTTGTGTTAAGGGGTGAGGTTCCCTAGATGGAGTCATTTTTGGGGTATCCAACATACATGCCCTTCAAATACCTGTCAGAACTGGATTGGTCCATTAAAAAAAAACAAAAAAAATCTGTGTTGCAAATCTTCTTGTAAAGTTTTGTAGCAAAATTTTCCCCATTTTTTTAAGCCCCCCAAGGGCTTGTTTTACACGGCGTTTTGGATCCTTTTTACGGATCCGTTTTTCGCACTTGAAAAGCGCATCCGGAAAGCGGATCCGCAAAACACAGCATTGGATACTTTATTTGGATCCGTTTTGAATGCTTTTTCACATGCGTTTTACGCATCCGCTTTCCGGATGCGTTTTCTGAAGAGGGGGATCTCTCTCTCTCTGTCTCTGTGTCTCTGTGTCTCTGTGTCTCTGTGTCTCTGTGTCTCTGTGTCTCTGTGTCTCTGTGTCTCTGTCTCTCTGTCTCTCTGTCTCTCTGTCTCTCTGTCTCTCTGTCTCTCTGTCTCTGTCTCCCGCCCCCGGCTCCCATTCATTGTATCTGTCTGCTCCCATTCATTGTATCTGTCTGCTCCCATTCATTGTATCTGTCTGCTCCCATTCATTGTATCTGTCTGCTCCCATTCATTGTATGACTCCCGCCCCGGCTCCCATTCATTGTATCTGTCTGCTCCCATTCATTGTATCTGTCGGCTCCCATTCATTGTATGTCTCCCGCCCCCGGCTCCCATTCATTGTATGTCTCCCGGCCCCGGCTCCCATTCATTGTATGTCTCCCGCCCCCGGCTCCCATTCATTGTATGTCTACCACCGCTCGCCTCCTCCGCTGTCACCTCCGCCGCTCGCCTCCTCCGCTGTCACCGCCGCCGCACACCTGCGCTGCCGCCGCTCACCTGCGCTGCCGCCACTCACCTGCGCTGCCGCCGCCTCTCCAGCGATCCCCGTCCAGTCTCCTAGTGCGCTTTTCGCATCCGCTTTCAGGATGCAAAGCGCAGCTGTTACGTACCAGGAGTGTGGAGCGCTTTTGGACAAGTGCCAAAAGCGGACTCCATATCTCTATGGGCTTTCAGTTGCGTAAAAACGCAATAAGAATTGACTGTCAATTCTTAAAGCGGATGCGAAAAGCGCAGTGCAGAAGAGCTCTCAAAAACGCATCGCCGATCTCCCGTGGGAACAGCGATGCGCTTTTGGCATTCCTTAATCACCTGAGAATTGATTGATCCTTTAAAAGAACTAAAAAACGGTTCCAAAATCTTCTTTTGTGTGAATACTAAGCCCCTAAATGTCATGAAAAAACACATTTAAAAAATGCTTACATATGGTAGATGCTAGTTATAAACTACTGTGTAGCATATCTATCTGTCTTGCACACAGAAATTGTTGAAATTTGAAAATGGAAAATTTCCCCAACAATTTCATACAAATAAACAAGGATTGCATGGACCAAAATTTATCACTAGCCTAAAACACGATGTGTCACAAGAAAACGTTCTCTGAATCACATAAGTAAGTGAAAACATTTGAGATGAGCCTATCCTATTCATGGGTGGCCACCTGCCCCACCCACCTGCCACTGACGTTTTTTTTTACCTATTCTGGTGCTTTCACACGTTGCGTTTGTTGGTGCGTTTTTTTTTATGCGGTTTTTGTACAGAAATGTACAGCAATTAATGCAATTAATGTCGGCGTTGACATGAGTGGTCACCGATGCGTGTTTCATTGCGTCTTTCGGACCAAGAATTGACATGTCAATTCTTGGTCCGAAAGACGCAGCAGGAGCCCTATTATACAGGATAAGGTGCGATCCTGCTGCATTCACCACGGATCCAAAAACGCAGCGGCGTGTTGGATCCGATCGACTCTACGTTTTTGGATGCGATTTTCGAATCCAACACAGACCTGAAATCGTATCCAAAAACAGTGTGAACATACCCTTATTGTGAATAAACAGAAAACTGACAATAAGTGGCAGGTGGCTGCTAATGAATAGAGAAGTCTACTACTCTGCTAGTGCTGGCTGTGCGCTCAGAGATGAGGGTGACAGTTCTCTGAAACGCTGTTACTTCTGGTGCTTTAACACTGAGACTGGGTGTCTTCTCTATTGTTATAGTTTTTTCCATAAGCGCCATTTCCTTCGTGATTTAGTCCACAAACATAACTTTGACCTGCAACTATTTAGCATCTGCTTAGTTCTGCAGATTCCTGTCATGTAACTGCATTGTTACTGTTTTGCTCCTGGTGGTGGAACAATCTTTTTCTACTTCTGTACTTCAAATTACAACCTGTTCTCACATTCCCTAATAGCTCAATGTGTTATTAGGCTGATTCCCAAGTGAAAGGTCACTGGTTTGAGCAGCCATGAAGATGATTTCCCAAGAAAAGAGAAACCGCATCATCCAGCTCATCGATAGCGTCTCTCAGCCAAGAAAGTTACTAAACTGCATCATGTGAGGTCATGACATCTGGAAGAATATGAAAAAAAACCCACAACATGATGCTGCCACCCCCGTGATTCACAGTTGGGATGATGTTCTTAGGCTTCCAAGCTTCTCCCTTTTTTCTCCAAACGTTACGATGGACATTATGGCCAAACAGTTTAATTTTAGTTTCATCAGACCACAGGACATGTCTCCATAAATGTAGGTCTTTGTTCCTGTGTGCATTTGCAAACATTAATCTGGCTTTTATGTTACTTTTGGAGTATTGGCTTCTTCCTGGCAGAGTGGCCTTTCAGCCCATGTTGATACAGTACTCGTTTCAGTGTGGATAATGACACAATTTTACCACCTTCCACCATCATCTTCACAAGGTCTTTTGCTTTTGTTCTTGGCTTGATATGCACATGTCAGACCATAGCATGTTCATCTCTGAGACACAGAACCCCTGAGCGGTAACATATAATTGTTTGAACAGGTGAACGAAGCACCTTCAGGTTTCTGGAAATTGCACCCAAGGATGATCCAGACTTTTGCAAGTCCACAATTCTCTTCCTGATATCTTGGCTGATTTCTTTAGACTTTCCCATGATGTTACACACAAAAGCAGTGTGTTTCTGGTGTGCTAAATTGTAATAGTATTCCCAGTGTATGTAAACATTTGACTTTGCAGAAAGTAATAAAAATGCCTTAAAATTCTCTCTCTCCACTTGATGTAATACTTTGTTCATTAATAAAACTTCTTTCTTGAATTTAAAAAAATTCTCTCTCATTATTCTGGCATTTGGCAAATTTAAATAATGTTGGTTCCTAATTGACCTAAAGCAGGTAAGGTTTATTCTGATTTCATGTCAGATAGTGAGAAAAACATGCAGATGTGTCTTTTTACATAGTGTATATAGACTTCTGGTTTCAACTGTGTATCAAGGTTGAAGAAGGAATGGTTCAATGACAATGAAGTAGCATTGCTGTATTGGCCTCCACAGTCCCCAGACCTCAACCCAACCCAACACTTGTGGGTAGAGTTGAAGAAAAAACGACATACTACGTACCCAAGTCCAGTCTGCACCAACATTGGGAATGTGTAGAAGAGACCTGGGATCAGATTTTGGTTAAGACCTGCTTGAATCTAATCCAGACCATGCCCAGAAGGATTCAGGCAGAGCTGAAAGCCAAAGGTGGAATTCCCAAATACTACCAAAATAATAAAACTTAACATTTTGATTTTTAGGAGCAAAACAGTAACAATGCAGTTACAGGACAAGACTCTGCAGAACTAAGCATATGCTAAATACTTGCAAGTCAAATTTATGTATAAGATAGGTAAGATTATTGTCTATAAAATGATGCTGTAGCCTCATGTACAAAGTTGTAGTGGATGGTGAGAGATGGGGCCTGAAAGTCAAAAGATCAAAACCTTATTACCCTTTTGTGTGTCAGTGTCTGTTTTACATACATAGCTTGATTATGTTATCATGAGGTGCTAAACAGCCTGATGTTACCATTTTACTACAGTAATGTCATCACTTAAACATGCGCCATGCATGAGGGAGTCGGAGTCAGGAAAATTGAGGAGTCGGAGTCTTGGCTTACCGACTCTACAGCCCCCTTTACTTTCACACCTTCTTAAAGGTCTACAGCACAGATGTCAAACTGGCGGCCCTCCAGCTGTTGGGAACTACAACTCCCATCATGCATTTGTATAATCTATAACAGTGGGCATGATGGGAGTTGTAGCTTCCCAACAGCTGGAGGGCCGCCAGTTTGACACCCCTGGTCTACAGTAAGTTTATGGATGTAACATGTTAGTTTTACTCTGCTGGATGATATGATTGTGGCGATTACCCAATTTGTTTTTTTTTTTTTATGTTGTAGCAGTAAAAAAAAATGTTTCTATTGTTTATATTTTTGTATCACTCTCTTGTGATAGCCATAACTTTTATTTTTCTGTATACAGAGCTGTGTAAGGGCTTTTTATTTGTGGGAAAAAGTGAAGTTTTTGGATCTCTCTTTAGAACATTTTATGTTCTGCGGGATAAACAAAAATTCAGCAATTTTTATTTTTTTTTTTGACGTTCACTGTACTGGTAAAATAAAGTGACAGATTTATGGGGTTTTTTTGTTACGCACGTGGCAATACCAGATATGTGCCCTTTTTTATTTTTGATCTGTTTTGGGGTGATTTGTATTTATAATGGGTAAAGGGCAGTGTGTTTTACTGTATTTTTTATTTTACACATTTACTTATTAGATCGCTGGTATAACACAGGTATAATACATTGCAACATGTCTGTACTGCAGTGTATTATACTGTCAATCATTGTCAGACTCGGTCCCTGGGCATCATAGACAACCCAGAGTTCATTGTCTGCTGCCCGGTTGCCACGACAACCACCGGAATCCCCACTATCTTGCTGCTGGATTTTTGATGGAGGTCAAAGCGATCGCGGCAGCTAGAGGGTTAAACTGCCGGGAATGGAGTTATCTCCGCTCCCGACGGGAACTGCAGGAGCCCGGCAGTCAATCTCCGCTGGGCTCCTGCAGCAATGGTGCGGGCACAGCTTCTGTGCCTGCATGATCGCCATGAAGTTCATGTACGTCAGAGTGGGTTAAAAGGTTCACGTTCTATTTTCATACATCGGACTTTTATAAATGCAATGATAACGGTTATGTACACTTTTTTTTGTGTTTTAGCAGTGGGGGGTGGGAAGACACTGGGTCATCCAGCGACTAGGAATTTTTGTGGCATGGCTCCTTTACTTTTACACCTTCTTGTAGGTCTACACTAAGTCGATGGATTGTCGGAGGAATAGGTGGAGGGGGGGAGGGTTGTTTACTGCTGTCCAGAAGGCATGAATCTGAGCGGTCTCCACTGTTCAGAACTGAGTGATGGCGACCACTTTGACAGTCATGAAGTACTCAACAAATTAAAAAGAAAAACTAACAAAAAAATATAATGAATAAAATTATGTATAAAATATATTAAAATTACAATCTGCATGTATTAAAAAAAACAAAAACTGATCAATCACCCAATAGACCATTTAACAAAGTACATGCACAGTGAAAATACTCACAATAGCTTCACCTAAACAAGAACAATATGTGTATGCATACATAAAGGAATATGCATAAAATAAACCACATGCTTAAAGAAAATACAAATGGTTCTTAAATGTAGGCAAAATGTTAGGGTGAAAGCGTTCAGCACCTGCATTTCGCTTGTGCTTCTTCTGGGGGTTATGCTAAACAAAGAACCTCATATGTGCAATCGCCTTCAATTATATGGATGTGTATCTGATTGACCAGACTTTGGATCAATAAGAAAAGTTCTGGCAAATACGAAGTGAGTCCTAATGATAAAACAATGTTATCAAATGTACCAATGGAGAAAACATTTGATGTGGTGGCACATAACGTTAAAGTAAACAGAAAGCAAAAAGTTGTCTTGCACAGCAAGGAGATTAATAAGTTATGTACTTATGTCTGACATCATGGTGCCGACGCTGCACAGCTGCAAGCTTGTAATAAGAGCAGTCAGACACCAGTTTGGGTAACAGGAAATTGCGTACTGGCGTTCAGCATCGCAATGCTGGACATAGAATAAAGTAGTCAGTAACCAAGTGATGCTACGAATCCATAGAGCATGCGTGGATATGAGAGATTGTCATAGTGACCCAACATCCAGCGTCATAAACAAAACATAGGCAACTCCATAATGAGGATTAGTTGAAGGTAACCAAGTGACGCTGCAAATACAGAGTGCATACGAACATATAGGAGGTTGTCATAGTGAAAACCGAACACAGAAATTAATAATGACAAACATATACAACCACATAGTGAAAAGATCAGACCAAATGACCCTGCAAATCAGCAGGTTATACATAAATGGTGTAAAGTATAAGCATAGAAGAGAGTGTACAGTGGACAAAAGGGACCAACCTTACAGTGCAAAGTGACACATAGGGGCACATTTATCAAGACAGTTGCATCAGAAGTCTGGCACAATTTGTGCCACAAATAATGTCGTACTGGCTTTGCACCACATTTATGATGTGCTTTAGATAGTTTCTTGACACTCCTGTCCTTTTCTGACAAACGGGGTGTGGCCTCTGTAGAAGTGTTGTGGCTTAGTAGGAAAAGGGGTGTGGCTTAATGTGCAACGCTGTGCTCCAATAGTGCGCTAACATTTTGGCACAGTTAGTGGCATAAAGTTAACTGACTTAAAAATGTTGAAGGTTTGACTAGTCTGCTTTTAACCTGCACCAATTTCATCATCACTATGATGAATGTGGAGCATTGTAAGACTATATAGTCTAAATTAAAACTTTCTTAGGGTTAGACACTACTGATATATCTGCCCTTTAGTAATATGTACAATAGATATTATTGTGAATACATGTGAGGTGTGTAGTGCAAATGTGAGAAGTATGATAGATATATGCAACAACAATGGTCTAACAAGGTGTATCAATACATTGGAGAATATAATATATGAAATAATGTCATGAAGTTTACTAGCATAAGCCTATGTTTACACAGCACAGGTTTTCGGACGGTTTTACTATTTTGAAACCGCTGAAAATCCGATGGTACACTATGCTATATATAGACTACATGTTTTTTACCGTAGCATTAAAAATCCGTCGGAATATGCGACATGTTGTATATTCCCACGGATTCTGCCTGGATTTGCCGTCGGTAAATTCAAAAAATGACTGGGGCTTTTGTGCAAATCTGTGTCAAAAAACGCAGTGCTGCTGTGGTCCAGCAGTGGATTTCCGACTGTATTTTGTCATATGCTGTGTAGACCTAGCCTAATGATGCCCAAACATGGATAGATAATAGGGAGAACTACAAGAATAAAACGTAAAGCTATTCCAGTATTAGAGCAGCACAATGAACCCATAATGCCTTATGCCATTTATCTATCTTATGAAGGCTAACATGCTATGTGACAAGACATACAGCAGCTCAGAAATTGAGGTCATTCACAGGGGAATGGCTGCTCAGCATTAGCAGAGTCCCATTATTAAGATTGCTAATATGTCAGACATGTAAGTGTAAGAGTCTGATGTGTTTACTTGAATGAATGGACTAAAATGAGTAACTCATCTAATGTATCCCCTTCCAACAACTCTTCAGTAAAACTGAGATAATCACATGCTAATAAATGCTAGTTGAATGTAGGACATGGAAGAATTAGAATTCCTCCTAGTCATAGGCATTCTATATTATGGCTACAAATCTGTCTAAGATACTGTTCCACATTTTATACCAGGTTTTTCAGAAAGTTCTTTCTGGAAGTTAAGATTATCTATGAAGGGTAATCATAATCAGTATAATTCTTCTAGACAGAAATATGTATAATGTCACTGGAGCAATTTCTGGAGCTGTAGGAAAACCATCATTCATCTGAGTGTAATGTCCACGTGAGTTCTCAAATCTTCTGAAAAGTAAGGTCCTTCAAGGAAAATTCACTCGTGGACCTGCCCCTTCATCTGATTTTGGGCTGGCAGAGATCCTTGTCATTGTTACCACATCCAGGTGAATGGAGCAGATTTTCTTCTGCATGTGATAATACAATAAACTGTCTAAAGCTCTGCAACTTGTGCTTTAAATCTCCATGTACATTTATTTTGTTTGCATTTTGAACTTAAAGCAACAATGTTTTAATGAACAAGTCAACATTTGAAATATATTAATAAAATGGCGAATTAGATTTGCAAATTATATTCTTGTTAGTTCTGCCTTGTCACATACATAACTGGCTGACCGGAAGCCTAAATTAAACTTTTGCCATCTGGTTTGGGCACCTGTTCTTGTCACACTTAATGACTTTTGTTTGGTTCTATTTTTCCCCCCCACCCCCCCACCCCACCTGCTGAGGACAGCACAAGCTAGTGTCAGACCTGCTGTTTCCAGCGCTGTGTCCCTTATTCTGTAAGATGCTGGAGTTTTCGTGTATTTAATGCTCAAATCTGCAGTTTTCAGCCAGAAGAGTCATTCGAGGAGTCATTCAGAGTGTCAGTTTTTTTCATGCCCCACCCATCTGAAGCTAGCCCTGCCCACCTCAACTGACAAACCTTTCACTTTGAATAGGTAGAAACATGTGAATAACTGTCAGTGGGCGGGGCTAGCCTTTGGTGGGCGGGGCCAACACCTGCTCATGAATAAGATTTGAGCATTAAATGCTCTAAAACTACAGCATTTTACAGAATAAGGGACACAGCGCTGGAAGCAGCAGGTCTGACACGAGCTTGTGCTGTCCTCAGCCAGGGGGGCATAATCTATGTGACAGGTTAAGGGGGGCATAATCTATGTGACATGTTCCCTTTAACTAGATGCTCATGGACCGTTGACTTTATATGTCCAGTGGGTCGGCGCCTAACTCTGCAGCTACGTTTTAAAACTGAGAAGGCAGGAGTAGTTTATTACCATCCCTGCCTTCTTCATTATTGTATAATCGGCGCTCCTGACCCCCAGCGGTCACATGACCACCTGGCCTCAATAGTTGCAGACGATGCTGGGTTTTATCGGACTCAGATCAGTTAGTATAGGGAGCTGTTTGTCATTGTATTACCCCTGTAAAGGGGGCTATTATATCAGCAAAATGGCTCAGTTCTTTTTAATTTTATGGGGGGAACAATATGTAAAATCAAAAATAAACACACACTAAAAAAAAATAAAATAAAATAACTAAAAAGGCAAAAAACTGAAAGCCAAACTGCAACTTTTCGCCCTGCCCCCGATAATCCTTCAACATCATATCACCAATATATAAACAATCATAAAACATTTTTTGGCGTCACCTTTGCTGTTTATTTTTTTTTTATTATTTGCATAAAAATTAAAGAAAAACTTTAGAAGGGCAAAAAAAAAATCAGTGACGACACAAAAAGCATTATAGTGTTCAAAGTAAAGCGAAAGGGCTTGGTCAGGAATTGGTTAACCACTTCTAGCCTGCCCATAAAGTATAAACATCTGGGTGGTCCCCAAATGACTCTACAAGGACGTTCTTGAATCTCCTCTTAGATCCTGTACGATTACTGTGCAACTGCAGGAGCAGAGCAGTTTCCACAGAGAAGGCAAGGGCTGCTTATTACTGTCCCTGCCTTCCTAGTTGCTGTATCCTGCATTAGTTTCCAAAAACCGTATGATTGTTGGGGGCTGGATCTTAAGAGACTGTAATTAGCTCTGCAGTCAGTGCTGGGGTCTGTATTCCCCTTGTAACAGCAGCCCCAGTTATGGGTAAAGTCGACAATAATAATTAAAAAGTATATAAAAATGCCAGCCAGAGGTCTCTTTATGACCTTGTGGGGTTACACAATGTGTAAAATAAAGACCATAAAAAACACGACTTTCAGCCTTGCTCCTGACGACCCTAAAATGATTTATCCTGTACAAAATATGTCTGTAAAGGAAAAGGGACATATTTACAAAAGTTATTTTAGCTGTACTTTCTGAATGCTCTAGGTTATCCTTTTTAATGAACATGTAATTTTTAAATTGTCACCTATAAATGTACTTACAGTATACAGGATGATTCACAAAGGATGGTGCAGAATTATAGCCCAGGAGAAGACAACACATATTTACTAACATGGAAGGACACACTTTTTATCTAAGTTTTATCTTTATACTACAAATGTCCTTTTCTTTGGTGACACGGCAGATGGTAGTGTTACCCATTTATTTTTCTAGCTTCTCCTCCATAGGGATTTGGGTGATGCTTGTCTCAATTAAGGCGTGTTCACCGGTGAAATGGGGGACGTTTTTTGCCCCGCAATTACCCGTGTTAGGGGGGGGCGGGGGGGGCCGGGAGACCAGCCCCATAAAATGCATATTCCGGGCTATAAAAGGACTAATCCATAGTTCTCTATGAAACTGTGGAACGTAATGACTGGGACGTATTTCACCTCATACTTTGCGCAGTACGGCGTGAAATACGGGGTGAAATACGTTCTATTTTAAGCCGTGTGAACACAACCTAAGATGCTGTGGCCGGAGGGCCAGAGTCCGTGATGTAGCCCCCTAGAAAGAAGCCACAGGGTGCTTGATCTGGTGTTCATGCAACATTGGTGAACCGTTGTTCCTGGCATAGTCGTTTTAACTACGTGGACACGCTGCGTTATATGAATTTCTGCCTTCCTGAATGCCCATTCTCATGTCTCCCTTCTTCCTAATAGATTTATTAATAGCAGTACTGCTGAAAGCTGCTGACCTGCAGAGGCTGTTTTGGGAGGTCACAAGCTCTCTTTAGTATTGCTGAGAATAAATCTATTAGGAACAAGGCTATAGTGAAGGAGAATATGACAACAAAATACTTAAAGGAGCTGTCTCACTACATTGATTCATCTTACCTCAGTCTTGTTTTCTTGATTTTATTTTGAATTCAGGGGCGTGTCTACTAGCTTCCACTCGGCTGCAGTAGAAGACAGGTCTGTAGCTATAGCAACCAGTGCTGGCAGCCTATCAGGAGAGATTGAACAGGTCTGTAGCTATAGTGACCTAAGGAGCTGATGCAGCCCATACAAGAGGGGAAATCTAGGAATGGGTAGGACACTGTCAATGGACATATATTGCAAAGTGACTTGTTTTTTGCAAGATCTTTAACATAAAAAGCAATCCCTGTAGTGAGACAACCTCTTTAAAGGGAACATAGTTTATGCCCTCCTTGCTGAGGACAGAACAAGCTAGTGACATACATGCGGTTTCCAGCGCTGTAAGATGTTTCAGAGCATTTAATGCTCAGATTTGGCAGTTTTCAGCCAGAAAATAGTCCAGCTTATTCATAAGCAGGTGTTAGCCCTGCCCACCCACAACTATTCCCACCCACTCACAACTGAACAGACAGAAACCTGTAAATAATTTGTAGATGGGCGGAGGTATTCGATAAACAAGCTGTTGTCGTGAAAGGAAGCTTTAAAGAGCGAGAAAAACTTAAATGCTGCCAAGACACTCTATAAGGGTATGTCAACCTAGTGTATTGCAGCGTGTATGGTATGTGCTGCAATACGTTGGTGTTTTAGAAGTACGCGCTGGCCAGTACATACTTCTGAAGCGGGGTGGGAAGGGGTTTGCAGCCCCATTCACCTCCATGTCACTTTCACTGCTCAATATGCATCAGCGAAGATGGAGAGTGATCATAGAGATCTGATTACCATAGTTACAGGCTGTATTTCAGGGCATATTGCAGCGTAATTATGTCCCAAAATACATCCTAAAAGACACCGAGTGAGCATATGTCTACACAGAACAGGTTTTTCATTGCATTTTAACATTGCTGTGTAGACCTAGCCTTAGCTGTTCAGTGATGCTAATGGTGTCTCTGTAGACCTGGCATGATAGCTAGGGCTGTGGAGTCGGTAAGCCAAAGCTGCGACTCCTCAATTTCCCTGACTTTGACTCCCTCATACATGGCGCATGTTTAAGTGATGACTTTACTGTAGTAAAATGGTAACATCAGGCTTCTTACTACCTTATGATACAATAATCAAGCTAAGATTGGTAACAATCTTTTGAACTTTTGACTCTCAGGCTCCATAATTACCATCCACTACAGCTTTCAATGTGAGACTACCATAATTTTATATACAGTCATCTTATACACAAATTTGATTTGCCAGTATTTAGCATCTGATTAATTCTGCAGATTCTTGTCATGTAACTGCATTGTTACTGTTTTGCTCCTAAAAATCAAAATGTACATTTTTATTATTTTGTTAGTATTTGGTAAATCCACCTTTTGGCTTTTAATACTGATTGAACCCTTCTGAGTCCTGCATCAGATTCAAGCATGTCTTGGTCAAAATCTGACCTCTGGTCTCTTCTACATCGTCCCATCTTCTACACCGTCCCAATGTTGGTTTATACTGGACTTGGGTTGGATTGGGTTGAGGCCTGGTTACTGAGGAGGCCAATACAGCAACTCCATTGTAATTGAACCATTCCTTCTCCAACCTTGACATCTGCTTCAGGTCGTTGTCCTGCTGGAACACTAAGTCGTCCTTTTCATACCCATAGTACTCGAGTGTATGAGGTAACTCCTCTTGTAGGACATTCACATATAGCTCAGCATTGAGATCGCCATCAATCCTGGTTAAGTATCCAACATCTTTTGGCTGTAAAACATTCCCATATCATCAGACCTTCTCCACCGAACTTGACAGTTCCTTCAATTTCTCGACCCATTTGCCCCATCAGAGCCCGGTTATTGACTTTCATCTCATCGCTCCACATCACCCGTTTCCAATCTTCCATTTCTCGTACTTTTTTTGGCAAACTGGAGCCGACGCTTCTTATGACAAGACTGAAGTTGAGGCTTCTTCCCCTTTTTTCGGGCCATCGTTCCAGACCTGTGTAATGCGTGTTGCGTGGACGTCTGTGATCTCACTCTTACGAAGCCTTTGAGCCGCCTCGACTGTCGTGTCTGTCACGTTAGAACTGATAGACATTGTGATGAGCCGACTTGTTGACTCTGATATTTTACCTCGACGTCCACCTATTGGCTTTTGAATGGATGGACTTTATTTAATTTTCTTCCAGCTGTCATGGCCCCACATGATGCAGTTTGGCAATGTTCTTGGCCGAGAGACGCTATCGTTGAGCTGGATGATGCCGCTTCTCTTTTCTTGGGGAATTCTCTTCATGGCTGCTCGAACCAGTGACCTTTCGCTTGGGAATCAGCCTAAGAACAAACTCAGCTATTAGGGAATGTGAGAATAAATTGTAATTGTAGTAACAAGAAGAAAAAGATTGTTCCACCACCAGTAGAAAAACCGTAACAATGCAGTTACATGACAAGAATCTGCAGAACTAAGCATATGCTAAATAGTTGTAGGTCAAAGTTATGTATGAAATAGCCAAGATGATTGTCTATAAAATGATGGTAGTGAAATGGAAAGTAGCCTCAAAAGGGCTATTCTGTCCTAGAGCCTCAAACCTCGGCTCTAGGGTTTTACACACAAACTTCTTCACGTAGACCCAGTCTCCAGGCTGTAGCTTATGAGCAGCATCGTCTAAGTCTGGAATCTGGAATGGAAAACTCTAAAATACCTTAGTGACAACTCTTTAACCACTGCAATCACATAAGAGGTCATAGCATCATTTTGTAGCTACAACTGCTGGGGAAAAATATGCACCTAGCCTTGGGGCACTGCCTAACAGGATCTCATAGGGAAAGAGAGCTAACTTTCCCCGGGGCGTGTGCCTGACTCTAACCAAGCTATGGGCAGGCTGTCTGGTCAGGGCATGCCGGTTTCTCTTGCCACTTTAAGCATCTGTGCTTTCAGAGTCCCGTTCCATGTGCCCATTGCACTACAGCTGGGTTTAGTGCCCGTGGCAAGCAGGGTCGCCTCCTTACTCCATATAGCCCGTCTTCTTCGTTCTTCTTGGCTCCCTTCTTTTTCCAGCTTTCCTTTTCTTCCAGTGGAGCTTGTTCCTGCATCTTGGCCAGCAGTCTCCTTGCGGGTTGGGTGCAAGTTTCCTCCTGCACCACTGACAGCTGACTTGCTTCCCCTTTCTCACCTCCTGCGGCCTGTGTGGCTGCTTGGTCAGCCAAGTGGTTTTGTCTTTTGTATTCAGCTTCCCATGTGCCTTGGTTTTCAGTATAGCCACTGTCTGTGGCAGCAGCAGTGCATCCATCAGGACCTGAATGGCTTGTCCACGTTTCACTGGATTCCCGCAGCCGTGAGAAATCCTCGTGCTTTCCAAATAGGTCCAAAGTCATGGGCGACCCTGAAAGCGTATCTTGAGTCCGTACATATGTTGGCTGTTCTGCCCTCTGCCAAACGTCATGCTGCCGTCTTCTTGGGCTGACTTATGCAATGGCAGACTTCTTGCTTCCAACACTGCGTGTGATGTGCTCACGGCATATCCCGTGTGAAATCGTCCTGCACTGTCTGCAAATCTGGATCCATCCACAAACAGAACCATATCCGGGTTCAAATGAAAGGTCAACATCTTCATGACTTCAAAGCAATCATGGCTTTCTTCATGTGCACCGGATTCTTCCGATTCCTCTTCATCCTCATTCCCCCCTTGAGGAAGGGGAAGTAAGGTGGCTGGATTAAGAACACAACAGCGCAAAAGTGACGTTATCCGGCAGGAGGAGAGAACACTGAAGCCTGAGACGCTGTGCTGATGAGAGATGTTGTGGTTGAGAATGGCGGAGATGTCACATGGAGCCAGAAGGATGAGGGAGAGTCCGATTACGATATCCGCTGTTTTATCCAGCAGCATTTGGGCTGCAACTACAGCTTGTAAACTGGAAGGTCCTCCCCTTGCAGCTGGGTCCAGTCTTGCAGAGTAGTATCCAACTCCTTCCTTTTCCGATACACAGAGCTTGAAGGTCTTCTGATAGGCCGGGATGCCTAGTGCAGGAGCACTGGCAATAGCTTTCTTCAGCTTCTGGAAGGACTCTTCCCTTCATGAAGGTGGAAGGGAGTTGTCTTCACTGCCTCATACCAGAATTTGCACGAGAGTGGATATCCCTGTCCTATGGATGCTGGGCTTCAGGAATAGGACAGACATCAGCAGCAGGGTCCGAGTATCTAGCTCGTGGTGTCCTCCTCTTCTTGTTTTGCGGGGGACCAGTGTCCTGCTCTGTTGCAGTTCAAGCAAGTAAGCGGTGGTCTTGGCTTGTAGGCTCCAGAGTCCTCATATGCGGCGGCCACCATCCCAGGAGCAGGCTTTCATCACACATATCCCGCAGGCAGATTGTTCTCAATGCCTTTTGCCACTAGGAGCACCGTATCAACTGGTAGAGTCTTGTACTCAGGCCGAACCATCTTCAGCTGCATCTTGATGGGTTCCAGCAGGCCATCCACAAAGGCACTGGTCAGCATCCGAGCATGCGGCTTCTCAAAGGAAGAAAATCCTAAATCAGAGAACATCTGAGTTATCCATGCATGATATTTCTCCACTGTTTCCCCTTTATCCTGAGTGAAGTCTGTCAGTGTCAATGCTTGGTCTGAAAGTCTGTCTTTAACCCATTGTTTCAGCTGTTCACAGTACACTCTGGAGGCAGCAGTGATCTCATCCATATCTGACGGCTTGATGAGGGATTCGGCCACAAGGGGCCCGTCTGAATCCCCTGCTTTAACCTCTGACAAAGACCATAAATCTTTCTGTAATAGGGCATAGGTTGTTTCTCAGGGTCCGGCAATTCACCAGTTAAGACAGACGCTTGACTCGGTGGGAATGTAACATAATATGTTCGGGCCTTCGCACCCCCTCCCCTTGCAGTGAGGCCTGTAAGATCTGGGGGTCTGCCGTAGTCAATTCCTGAGCCCTCTCCACTGGTCAGCTGACTGCTCCTCCAGTGTCTTTCCCGGGGTGTGCTATGCAGTGGGTCAGCTGGTGTGCCCCCTGCAGCAGCAAGCCGAATATTTGCTCTGGCTTGTCGTATGAGCTCATCCGCTCGTTCTTCCTCCTCCCTTGTCATCCTCATGCTGTTAGAGCCTGCTCCCACTGTATCTTCTGCTCCCAGTACCATGAGGTTCTCCACTGTAGGGCTGGCTGGGCCTGGTCGCCATATATCCCCAGTATCTGCATCCATAATTGGACATACAGTGCTATGTGCTACCATCTTGGTCCCGGAAATAGAAGTGGTAACCCCGGAAGGGGCGGGCATTAACCCAGAAGGAAGAGGATGTGACATGGAAGGGGCGGGCAGTGGCACTAAAGGTTCAGGTAGTCTGGGTGTACTGGGCAGGGCTGGAGCAGAAGGTGTGGCTACAGGGGGCAGGGTGACTTGTGTCACAGGTGGGCTGCTTCTGGGGCGTGGTTCCCTATTGTTGCAGCAGTTCTGTCTACACCCCTAACTTTGCTCTCCACCCCCAAGTCCCTCCGCCATTACAGGGCGTCGGCACAATATTCACACTTCCTTTGTTTCAGAAACTTCTCCTGGGGGATGATACACAGGCAGCTGCACCCCCAGGGCCCCACCCTTCTTTATGAATCCATCTAGTTACACTGTAGCAGGATTCAGCCATCAACAAACATTCCAAAATCCTTAAATCTACCTCGTTTCTGTATCGACCCTCAGACATTTCCATCCTCTCTCATATGCTTTCTGAGGTCTTAAATCACACTTCAGCTACTTGCAAATTCTTCAGACTACTTCACTTACTACTTCCTATCAACAATGAGACTCTTATCTAATATTCTTACACTCTAAAACCAGCAGATGGCGCTGTGCACTAAACTCACATACCAAAACTTCTTTGTTGTTCCTTGTTTCTACAATCACGTTTACATTTACAGAACACACAAGACAATACATCGTATTGAATGTTATAGAAATCGATTTCAGGCACGCCGTGCTCAGCTTTTCCTCTACACCAAGGAAAGCTTGAATTCACGATTCCACCATCAAATGAATTCTCAATTTTCACAAGATGCTTTTTCTCCCCAAGCCAGCTGAACAGTCTCCTACTCGCGAACAGACTCAGAATTCCCGTGTTATCTTCCCAGCGGGAGATTCTCATAAATCACTGAGCGCCTCTAGGGCTTTCGGCTCCGGTGATTTCTCAGCTGACTTAACACCTTGCGTCCCAGCTTTGCTTTCAATCAGTTCCAAAACATTCAATACACATAAAACAGAAAATACCCCACAAGGAGTTAATTTGACAGGTCATAGGTTCAATAGCATGGCCGACACTCGTTGCCTGTCACCGTGACCTAACAACTAACCGAATGAAACATAGTACAGCATCCACTAGACGAACAATCTGCTCGGATAAGCAAAGTATAAAACTCTACTTACCCGGACAGATATTCAGAAGAGCGATGGCGCCTTTATCCCTCCCCCGCGTCCGCCAGTAGAAGCTGCACAAGTTCAGTTTTCGGTTAATAAATCAGATCCAAGCCCATGCCCCACGTTGCAAGGCGACATCTGAAATGGAAAGTAGCCTCAAAAGGGCTATTCTGTCCTTGTGGGGGTTCAAATTATCTTAAAAATAACAAAGGGTGCACCGAGATAGAACATCACAACATGCCTTGCTGCTATGAAAATGCTTTCTGATTTTGTTCACAAAATGGTGGATTTTTTATACCCTTTTGCAAATGAGTAGATAAAAAGCATCCCATGGACCTGGCTGTGAGGGTCTATTGGCACATCCTTATCTATGGACCACTCCTCACAGCTTCAGGAATATCTGAACACAGGGAGTAACTTCTGACTAGGCGCCATCTTGGATTACACGACGATCTATACAAACTACTACAGACGGACATTTTGTTTAACACATTAATAACAAAAGATATACATACAGCTTTTACATACTGTACTATATAAGTATGTGCCTACTATTTATATATATAATATATATATGTATATGTGAGGTATATACTAACTAATACATTAAAATAGAGACACAAAGGATCACACATATATAACCTTTGTTCCCGTCCACAACAGTAGTATCATGTTGAAAGCTGTAGTGGATGGTGAGATATGGAGCCTGAAAGTAAAAAGTTCAAAACATTTTTACCCTTTTGCTTGTTGGTGTAAAATTTATTGGATGCGACTTTAGAACAAAAAAAAGTAAAAAAAAATTGTAAATATGCAAAACACTGCAGTAAGTGGGGAAAAAACAGTTTTTACCAAAACCGTCCTCAATAACATTTGTGGAATCTAGGAATTTGTTCTGAGAAATAGTATCACCTCCATCAGATCCTCCTTCATAGATTACCTCAAATCTCATTTCATTATTTCCAGGCTAGAGAATGGCCTCTCTACACTAACTTGAGTTGATGGCAAAGTGGTGATCACATGGGCAACATCTCTAACACTCGGGGTATAAAGGAATTGGCTCATGGACATCAGGTCTGATGAGCAGTTGGTCTTCTACTTCTTTGAAAGCAAGTGAAAAATTGTTCTGAAATCTGGTCAATCTGTGTGCTATGGGCGCGGAATCTTTTCCCCTGCGGTAACACTTTGCCTGCTCCATGTCCTCCAAATACTTTTCAAAATTAAACTTCTCATCTGATGAGGCTGAAGATATGGGAGCAGTAGCACTGGCCGGTCCCAATTCCTCTTGTTCTTGGCACTGCATTGAACTAACTGGACCAATTTATTATATATTGTTGGAGTCGGTCCATTTTATAACGACTCCAACGCCTGCAAAATGGGCACGGACTCTGACTCCACACTGATGATAGCACAAAGCTTTTCTCTGGTTTAATGGGTTAAAGTTTTTCTCAGTATAAAGATAAGATCAGAGACTGAGAAGCAAGCTGATAAGACACAGCAGGGAGTGAGATCACCCTGCTACTGCTAGAGCAGAGAGGTGGTCAGTAACCTAGAAAGCTTGTGTACACAAGTAGAAGATAAAAACTGCTCTTACTCTGAAATGAAGCAAAACTGGAACAGCAGTGTTTTTGGTAATCTTTTATTAACCTTTCCTCACATGTTAAAAGCTAGTGAGGTGTATTACTATTACACTATATGTTTAGCAATAGAAATATCAATGTTAAAATCAAGAGTTGTCCATAAGATTAAAAGGGAGAGTTTATTTTGCGGCCATATTGCCCATCTCTACTCAAAAACCTGTTGGGAACGCTTCAACTAAATGGAAGACTCGCATTTGCCTTAAGTCCAAAGTGCTGCAATTTTCCTAATATGAATGTACTTAACAAGTCTGTTGTACCCAGGCTTGTAACTGCATCTGCACACTTCTGTCATTTTGGAGAAATTGCCTATTTCCTTACCAGCACATAGTGTCTCGTCTGGAGGACCCAGCTTGTCATTACACTGATAGCCCATTGACGTTAAAGGGAAGTGTGTAATGGTTCATTTTCTCTGTGGTGGTATATAGGAGAAGTGAACACTTTCTATCACATTCTCTCACAGACCCTTTGTTTTCATGCTTTTGTTGTTAGGGGTCATGTTTCACAATAGAGGATGGCAAACTGAGGGACTTTTGTTCACTTTTCTTGGTATCTGCAGGTACAATGCAGTTGTGCTCAAAAGTTTACTTACCCCGGCAAAATATTTGCTTTCTTGGCCTTTTTTCAGAAAATATGAATGATAACACAAAAGCTTTTTTTCCACTCATGGTTAGTGGCTGGGTGAAGCCATTTATTGTCAAACTACTGTGTTTTCTCTTTTTAAATCATAATGACAACCAAAAACATCCAAATGACCCTGATCAAAAGTTCACATACCATATATACTCGAATATAAGCTGAGTTTTTTCAGCACAAAAAATGTGCTGAAAAATCCTTCCTTGTCTTATACTCGAGTCACTGTCGGTGCTCAGGCGCCATAATGGCCCAGGCGCCGGCAGGGATACTACAGCTATATGTGACTCCTCAGGGAGCGCATATAGCTTAATCCCAAATCAGCCGACAGCGTCCGGGAGCTGCCTTGGCGCTGTCGGTGATCTCTTCACCTTTGTTACTCCTCTGGGAGCGCATAAAGGTGAAGATACCACTGCGGAGCAGAGAGCAAGTGCTTCCTGCTCCGCAGTGGCCCCTGGATGGCCGCAGACTTGCAGCTGTCCGGAGTATCCGGCACAGGCGGTTTGAGTGTCATCACACTGCCTGATGACATCACGCCCTCTGTGCCGGCAAGAAGACGGAGCTCCTGGGAGTAGGAGGAGCAAGGGAGAGAGGCAAGAACTTGTATTTTTTACTTTTAAAAAACCCTGCTATACCTGCTATATATGGGAGACATATACCAGCCTATTGGGGGACATTAACCTGCCTATACCTGCATATGGGGGGGATATATAACTGCCTATGGGGGGACATATACCTGCTTATAACTGCTATGGGGGATATATAACTGTCTATGGGGGACATATACCTGCCTATATTTGCGTATGCGGGACATATACCTGCCTATAGGGGACTTTAAACTGCATATAGGGGACACTAAACTGCCTATCCCTGTCTATGGGGGACATTAAACTGCCTATACTTACCTATGTAATTTTATTGGTTTCCATTTTTATTTTTGAAATTTACCAGTAGCCACTGCATTTTCCACCCTAGGCTTATTATACTCGAGTCAATAAGTTTTCCCAGTTTTTTGTGGCAAAAGTAGGTGCCTCGGCTTATACTCGGGTCGGCTTATACTCGAGTATATACGGTGCCCCAGTTCTTAATACCGTGTATTGCCCCCTCTAACATCTATGACAGCTTGAAGTCTTTATCGTAGTTGTGAATGAGGCTCTTTATTTTCTCAAGCTGCTCAATCATATGGAGGTTAGGCGACTAAAATGGCCCCTCCAGAACCTTTACTTTGTTCTGTTGTAGCCAATGGTCAACTTGACCTTGTGTTTTGGATCGTTGTCATGTTGGAACGTCCAAATATGTCCCATGTGCAGCTTCCGGGCTGATGAGTGTAAATTTGCCTCCAGTATTTGCTGATAACGTGCTACATTCATCATTCCTTCAACTTTGACCAAGTTTCATGTGCCTTTGTAGCTCTCACATCCCCAAAACATCAGCGATCCACCTCCGTGCTTTACAGCAGGAATGGTGTTCCTTTCATCATAGGCCTTGTTGACACCTCTTCAAATGTAACGTTTATGGTTGTGGCCAAAAAGTTTGATTTTGGTCTTATCACTCCAAATGACCTTGTTCCAGAAGTTTAGAGGCTTGTCTCTGTGCTGTTTGGCATATTGTAGGTGAGATACTTTGTGGCATTTGCGCAGTAATGGCTTTCTTCTGGCGACTGGACCATGCAGCCCATTTTTCTTCAAGTGCCTCCTTATTGTGCATCTTGAAACAGCCGCACCGCTAGTTTTTAAGAGGGTCCTGTATTTCAGCTGATACTATTTGTGGGTTTCTCTTTGCATCCGGAGTAATTTTCCTGGCAGTTGCAGCTGAAATTTGTGTTGGTTTACCTGACCGTGGTTTGGTTTTTACAGAGCCCCTTATTTTCCATTTGTTAATCACAGTTTGAACACTGCTGACTGACATTATCAATTTCTTGGATATGTTTTTGTATCTCTTTCCTGTTTTATACAGTTCAACTACCTTTTCCTCTAGATCCGTTGACAATTCTTTTTCTTCCTCCATGTTCCTCTTTGGAATCTCAACTTTCTTCGGGCCTTTCTCTCGGAGCCCTTATGTAAAACATCTTCTATAACCCTTTATAAACTAATGGTTTCTTGTGCCTCTTGCCTTCATTAGGAGGGTCTCGAAACTGACAGCCATCTTCTGCAAGTTTCCCTTTCTCATCCTTCATAGGAACAAGTCAGTCATTTAACCTGTTCCTTCAGAAATGTGTCCCTGCCTTTCATGTAAATGAGGACATTGTCCTCTCTTTCTTTCATCTTGCTACCACTTACCTGTGAGAGAATCTGCTTCTCACACCTGATGGTGGTTAGGGTCATGTACCTCTGCCTAACTGCAACCTTCAACATTGCACCCTAGATTGCTCTGCAATTATTTGAAGCCTGTTGCTTCAAGAGTAAGGCTATGTTCACACAATGTCTTTTAGGACGTATTTCGGAACGTAATTGCGCTGCAATGCACCCTGAAATACATCCTGTAGTTACAGTAATCATAGCTCTGAGCGAGAACTATGATTACCTGCGGTCTTCTGTGCCGGGTATTGAACGCCGACAAAAAGAAGTGACATGTCACTTCTTTCCAGCATATGCACAGCAGATAATGGAAGTTAATGGGACCAGCCTGTTCTTCTAAACACACGGCGTCTTTCTGCATGAACAGGTATGTGCCTCAAGATGCCGTGTGAACATACCCCAAGGATCCCGTCTTTCAGGTGTCTGTCCACTCCACCTGCCGGGTATCCATGGTGGCCGAGCATTAAGCATCAGCCCCTTTTGAGAGGAAATGCTTTTTATTTCAGGAGGGAGGAAAAGAAAGTGCTTTCCTGGTTTTACTACTTCTGTGTAGGTGCAGAACAGTAGCTGAATGTGTTCAGCGCATGCACAAATACAGGCAGCATAATCTCCTGTATCTGGGACAGCCCTGAAAGCAATCGCATATTTAGATAACTTGACCGCCACCATTTATGCAGAGGACACCAATTTTCAGGTGTAACGGCCGGGATAGTGGATCCACTGGACCACCGCAAGCGGTGGCAACAACCGCGCCTGGGAGCGGAGTCTAAGTAGGTCCCGGTATTCACCAGAGTCCGCCGCAAAGTCGGATGGACTTGCTGCGGCGGGATTCTACCAGGTCGCTACCGCTGACGCGGCGGGCTTGCGGCGGCCGAGGTGCAGCGAGGTACAGGATCGAGAGGCGGGAACCGTAGTCGTGGGCAGTCAGGAAGGTCAGGCAGGCGGCAGAGATTCGGAAGTCGAGAAACGTAGCAAGAGGTCTGGACACGGCAAGGCAAGAAAACACTTAAAGAACGCTTTCTCTAAGGCTCGGGGCAACATAGATCCAGCAAGGAAGTCCCGTGGACCCAACCAATATATAGGGTCAGCGCCTGGCAACCGGCCAATTATCGGTGCGCTGGCTCTTTAAATTTACAAGGATGAGCGCGCGTGCGCCCTAGGGAACGGGCATGCGCGCCACGGCCGGCAGTGGATGCGGACGGAGCAGGGACGCGGTTAGGTGAGTGGTTAGGACGAGTGCGCCGTACCCCCGTCCCGGGGCCAGCAGCACTGCCCCCCCCCGGGGCGGGCCCGGGGGAGAGCGCAGGGGTTTTGCGCCCCGGGCCGGAGCGCGGGGGGACCGTTACTCAGGGTTTATAAAAGTTATACCATGGTGAGAAAGGACAACAGTCCCAAAACGCAAAAGGGGTTTTATTGCCAATTTACCCTGTAAATCTTGTCAATTGGAGGATCTTTTTATAACCACTTACCGCCAGTGCTAGTTTTGACCTTCCTGACAGAACCTTATTTTTGAAATCTGGCATGTGTCACTTTGTGAGAATAACTTTTTTGACATTTTTTCCATCCCTGTGATTAAGAATGTTTTCTCGTGACAATTTTGCTTTAAGTCATAAGAAATTTTGGTCTGTGCAAACCCTTTTTTTGTAAGAAATTTGAAAAAATTTGCCATTTTTAAAGTTTTAAAAATCTCAGGTGTAAAAACAGTTATTCCACCAAAATAGTTTAAATTTCTAGCTCTACATATGTTACTCTAGGTTGGGATCCTTTTTTTTAAATGTCTGTTTTTTTTTTTTTTTTTTGGTTTTTTTTTTTTTTAACAAAAATTAGGGGTCTTAGAAATTTAGTAGTAATTTTCACATTTTTAAGAAAATTTCCAACATTTTTTTTTTTAGGGTCCAGTCATGATGTGGCTTTGAAGTGTCAGATACCCCCATAAATAACCCCATCTAAGAAACTACACTACTTTAAAGTATTTAAAAAAAAGCATTTAGGAAGTTTGTTAACCCATTAGGCATTTCATAGAAATTAAAGCAAACTGCAGGTGAAATTTCAAAATTTCATTTCTTTTTGCAGATTTTTAATTTTTATCCATTATTCACTGGAATACGTGACCAGGTAAATGAAACTCAACATCAGTTCACCAGATTCTGCCATTTTTAGAGAGATCCCATGTGGCCCTGGTGTGCTATTTGGCTCATTCACAAGCCACAGGATAGAGGAGCACCTACCGGGTCTCATTTTCAATACAATTTTATTAGCCATTTCAAGACCCCATAATGGAAACTAAACCCTTAAAGGAGTTGTCTCCCTACAGGGTTTCAAAGGATGCATGAATGAAAATACTCTGTCACTTCCTGGTTCAGACTGACTAATTTGCATAAGCTCCTTGCTTGTACAGCTCAGTGCCTGTTCAGTTGCTAATTAGATCAGATTAGCTTCTCAAACTGCTCACAGGACTTTTTTTATCTGATCCCTCTAACAAAAGCCCTAATTACAGTTCTGTTTACTTGAGATAAATCAAGCTTTTTACTGCCTGGCAGCAGGGACACTATGGACACTGCCCCAACCTGTGTGATGACTCACTCACTGTTATCTCATTGAACAAACAGCAGGGGGAGATTTGTTTATAGGTTGGTTACTGGGGGAACTGAAATAGCCAGGGAGGTCATACATTCACTTGTATCTCCTTAGGGAAAACAGAGGAACAAAGCAATATATTTGGAAAATGTCTTTATTTTGTGTTCCCTACAATTTGAAAGCTATTCTTTGTAGCGAGAAAACCCCTTTAAGGAATATATATTCAGAGGTGCAGTGAGTTTCACTAAATTTAGTGTCCGGTTCTGAAAAAATGAAAAAAAAAAAAAAGTTTTTTTTCCCAACAATCTGCAATTTTAGCTGAAAATGTTTCATTTTTACAACTAATCCTGGAAAAAAAAGCCCCTCAAGTTTTGTTATGTAATTCCTTCTAAGGTCGGAAATACCCTACGTGGGGGTGTAAACTGCTGTTTGGGCACATAGTTAGGTGTACAAGGGAGGGAGCGCTATTTGGCTTTTGGAATGCAGATTTTGGTGGGGCTATGACGCATTTGCAAAGCCCCCAAAGTACCAGAACAGGTGAAACCTTTCAGAAGTCGCTCCATTTTGAATTCAACACCCCTCATGGATCTCATCTAAGGGTGTATTGTGCATTTGTTCCATTTTACAGCATTCGCCGTGAAGTGTCAATGACTGGATGACTGGATAACGTTACTATGGGGGTCGGTACAATTACAGTGTTATAAATTTTATATTTTTTTTATGTTTTACCACTTTTACATAATAGAAATGAGTTTATAAAAATTGCATTTTTATGTGGTCATAATCTGCTAACCAAAACTTTTTTATTTTTCGGTATACAGAGCTGATTATAGTCTTATCTTTGCGGGATGAGTCAACGTTTTAATTGGTTTCATTATGGGGGCATATGACACTTTGATCTCTTTTTATTCAGGTATTTTAAGGCGTTTTCAACAAAACACAACAATCCTAGTAGTGTTTTTTATTTTTATTTTTTACAGCGGTAACCGTGCAGTATAAATGACAAGTCAGCTTTACTCAGTCAATACGATTACAGCGATACGCAATTTGTATATTTTTTTTATGTTTTACTACTTTTACACAATAGAAACACTTTTATTCAAAAAGGTAAACACGTTTTTGCATCGCCGTAGTCTGAGAGACATAACTTTTTCTATTTTTCCTGTGTATGGAGCTGTGTAGCGGCTTGTTTCTTGTGGGATGAGTTGGCGTTTTTATTGGTATCGTTTTTTGTGGTGACAAGGCTTTTTGATCGCTTTTAAATCCGGTTTTTGGAAGACACGGTGAAGAAAATATTGCAATCCTAGTAGTGTTTTTTTATTTTTAACAGCGCTCACCGTGCAAATTCGTTACGGGTTAGTTTTACTTGGGGTTGTTTACGATTATGAGTTACCCAGTTTATAATTTTTTTTATGTGAAGCGTTTTAAAATAAAGGTGTTTTTTTTGTGAAAACTTATTTTTCAACACTGTAAATTTTTATGTTTAACTTTTTGATTTTTCCGTATACCGAGCTGTGTAAGGGCTTTTTTTTGCGGGATGAACTAACGTTTTACTTGGTAACACTTTGGTGTTTATGAGAGTTTTTGATCGCTTTTTATTCCACTTTATGAGCTGCGGGATAAACAAGAATCGCAATTCGGGACTTTTTTTATTTTTTTTTACGGCTTTTCACCGTAAGGGGTTAATTAACATGGACTTATAGCAGGTCGTTACCACACGGAGATACCAAATAGGGTTACTTTATTTTTTATCTTTTTTTGGGCGATTGGCATTTGTAAAGGGGAAAAAGGTGGTGTACGCATTTTTATTTTATTTTTCATATTTGTTTTCCTTTTTTTTTTTTTTTACTTTTTTCACGTTTATTTCCCCTTTTTCCCCCTAGGGGGGTTTTGGGTCAATGATTTTCATAAACACTAATCAGTAGAAACCCAAAATACAGCATTGGGTGTTTTATTCTGGTTTTGGGGGATGGAGACGGCAAATCACCCGTGGGCCCCCATTGCATAAACACAGACAGCACGGAAGGGTTTGCTTACACTCCCGGGCGTCAGGGAGGAACCATCAGAGGGGGCTGGGTTTCCGCCGGGTGCAAACCCTTTTCAAAGGGAGGAGGAAACTCCCCTTTTCCGCCCTTTTTTTTTAGCTGGGAGCGATGTATTACATTACGGCATTAAGGGGGGTTAAATCACCCATTTCTGGAGGGGCACTCCGGGCCTTTGGGGGAATCGGCCCTGATGCCAACGGTAAAATACTGCTGGTCCTATGCCGCGGTCGGTCTTGCGAGCTCTTCCTGTGAATTCGCAAGATCTCCATGACATACCCATACGTCAATTTGCGGGGGAAAGGGAAAAATTGTTAAGGGGTTTTAAAATTTTATGGGAAATAAGGGTTAACAAGGGTTTTTGTACTTCACGGTGGAAGATGGGGGCCCTTTTTTTCGTAAAAGTTTTCATTTAAAGGGGGGGTTTCCACGGGCGTTTTTTTTTTGTCTTCTTTTTTTTGAATGCGTTTTTTGTGCAGAAATGTACAGTTATTAGTTACTTTTGCACAACAAAGGCACCTAAAAGCGCAGCTTCGTTTTCAATGCGTTTTTGGATATATTTTTTGTGCAGAAAAGCACAGCAATTAATAACTGTACGTATATGCACCCAAGAAAAAGTATCCAAAAACGCACCAAAAAAACTCACCCAAAGAGTCGGTCAGTCTCCTCAGTGCCTCATCCAGCTGAAGACATTTAAGAACCGATGAGTTGATCATTCATTTGTTTCTTGAATCTTAATGGCAGGAGGGGGCCCTTTAATTTAAAACTTGTATAAAAAAAATTTATGTTTTTTGTGCCAGACATTACAGTTTATAGCCTTTTGTGGAAATTCATAAATAAAGTACCCCAAATCCTAAATGTGTTTAATGTATCCCCTATAGTGGTCAGTAGGGGTTTAAAAACCGCCCTTTTAAGGTTTTAAATTTTAAAAAAAACTAAAACAAATTTTTTTTTTTTTTTAGGGTTTTATGAGTTTAAAAGAAGATTTTGGCTTTTAAAAACCCCAAATATAAATTTAATAAGGTCTTTCTTCATCTCGCCGGGGCTTTCATAAGGGTTAAAGGGGGAAAAAACTTTTCTGGGAAATTTTTACGAATATCCATTTATTAGAAAGTGCCATTCATTCCAGTGTGCTGTACATTTACAAAAGTGTTTGGGGGACAAAAATTTAAAAACAAGGTAAAATACAAAAAGGGCATGTCCCCACCGGGCGGTTTTTTCGACCCGGTTTTTCAAAAACCCCCCTGAAAAAAACCCTCCGAAAATGAGCACAATGGTGCTTATGGAAAACCCGTGCAGCAGTCCCCCCTGCAAGGGGTTTTTCCCTCGGGCGGTTTTCCCCGGGGTCCGGCGGGAAAACATTTTTAGAAATCACAATCTTCCAACCGGTTTTTGTTTCTTGTCAATGTGAAGGGGGAGGGGTTTTTCCGTTCATCGCGGGGAAAAACCCCTTTCCCCCCCCCCTGGCCGGGGCCCCAGGTACGGCTGCAAAACCTTATAGAAGGGACCCCCCTTCCGTCCGGGTTTTCTGACCCGGGAAACTGTTTCTTCTCAAGTGGGAAAGGGGGAAGGGGTTTTCTCCGTTCTTTGCAGAAAAAAACTCCGGCCAAACCCCGGCCCCCATTTGTCCTATGCCGTGGGGATGCGCCCCCTTAAACCCCACAAAAAGCAGCAGGGCTTGGAGAGATGGGGTTGCCTGTCGGGGTGTTAAACAGGTGGGAGGGTGAAAGAAACAGTTGGGGGAAAACAGTGTGGGTAAGGTAAAGGTTTGGGGGAGCCCGGGTATTTTTTAGGCTATCCTGAAGAGAGTTTAATGTAATGGAGTAGCCAGGTCCAGTGTTTGGAGGACACACGGTGGATATCTTGTAGATGATTTTGTGAGGAACAGTAAGAGAAAAAAGCAGGAAGAAGGTTTCCCGTCCCAAAACAGAAATTTTTATAAGGGGAGGGGATCGGAAGATTTATGGGGGGACAGATTAAAGGTTTAAAGAAATGGGAAAATTCCCCAGGGCAGTGGGTAAAAAAGGGGGAATGGGTTTTCAGAGGGGGAACAGAGGCAGTTTTTTTCCCTGTTGTTGTTTTGGAATACATGCTATTAACCTGTTAACAACATATGACATAACTTAAAGGGGTTGTCTCATATCACTGTGTCATAAAGCAAAGCAGCATTCTTTCATTTATTCATTCTGTCACTTATTGTTTATCGGATTAGACAGTATGACCAATCTCCTGCTAACAGGTCCAGAGAAACTTTAGAGCTAAAGTAAACAATAGTAATTAGTGTCTTTTGTCTGAAAGATCAGATAACACAAAAAGCTCTCAGGGCTCCCAAAGCAGTTCTGTGCTGTAAACCTGTGTGATGAGGTCACTCCCTGCTATCCAATAAGACAAACACCCAAGGGGAAAGAAAAGCAAACAGGCTGGTAAACTGGGAAAACCAGAAGCCCTCAGAAGGTGATAAAATCACTTGTAGCTCTCAACAAAAAAATAAATGAAAAAAAGCAATATATTTGGAAAACGTCTTCTTTTAGTGTTCCCAACATGTTGAAGGTGATCTTTTGTAGTGAGACAACCCCTTTAAAACTCATGTTGTCGGTAAGTGTTTGTGAAGTGGGATCACACTCTGATTCTGCCTTTTACCCAAAGGGTGACGGCTGCTAGTTACACCTGACAACTGCTGTTGGTGGCCAGGATCAGAGATGACTCCTGTCTTTGCTGTTTAATCACTTACATGATGTGGTCAATGCAACCGCAGCATCTAAACTGTTACAAAACAATACAGGCAGTCCCCAGGTTACAAACGGGATAGGGACTATAGGTTTGTTCTTAAAGGGGTTGTCTCACTACGAAGATCATAGTTGAAAATGTAGGGACCAAAAATCTAAGGATGTACGCCCTTGGTTACCATTAGCAAAGTGCTATGGTTTTAGAGAACGGGCTTTGGATTACTTGTTGCTTAGTAACGGAGTTTGTTTACTGGTCGGGGAAGCATTCCGGGCTGGCCCTGGTCGCAGACGAAGAAACGCGCATCAATGAGAAAAGGGAGGGGAAGAGGTCCTGGGAATGCACAGGGATGTGTGTATTGGCAGGGACACAGAGGAAGGCAGTAAAATAGGGACCTGCAAGGGGGGGGGGGGGGGTGTTTTGGCAGGGGGACCCACGGAAAGGGGAGGCAGTGAAGAGGACGGGCAGGGGGTGTGTGTATTGGCAGCGACGCAGAGGAGTATTGGCAGGGGGACCCACGGAGGAGAGGCAGTGAAGAGGAGGGGCAGGGATGTGTGTATTATCAACCACAGGGATGTGTGTATTATCAACCCAGGCATAAAGGGGGGGGAGTGTGGGGGGTGTCCGGCAGCTACATGCACTGAGGAAGAGAAAGAGAGAGAGATCACTGACTCACAGTCAGGAACTAGCGCCTCCCCCGCAGCACCTCGTGCTTGCATTCAGTGATTTTCTCTCTCTTTCCCTCCTCTGTGCCTGTAGCTGCCAATCCACCCCCCCACCTCCCCTTGCAGGTCCTATTTACTGCCTCTCCTCTGGGTAGCTGCCAATACACACATCCCTGTGCATTCCCAGGACCTCTTCACTGCCTTTCATTTGCATGCGCGTTCTGGTCTCGACCTGGGCGAGAAGATGCTTCCCCGACCTGTAAACAAACTCCGTTGCTAAGCACAAAGTAATCCAGCCGTTCTCCTAAAACCATAGCACTTTGCGATAAACCAGGGGCGTACATCCTTAGATTTTTTGGTCCCAAAACATTTCAACTATGATCTTCGTAGCGAGACAACCCCTTTAAGTCAAATTTGTATGTAAGTCGGAACAGGTATATTTATTAAATGTAACTCAAGCACGAAAGCGTTTGTTTTTTTTCCTTTAAATTTCGGATAGTGTAGGGAAGAGCTTTTACATTTGCTTTGCTTCCTGTGCCCCTGTTAAGAAGATTACGCCTTATTTTCACCTCATGTGCTGCTGTGGCATGCTGGAACTTGTCGTTCCACAGCTACTATCTGCTGTGGAAATGGAAATACAAGTGCCAGCATGCCCCATAAGTATCCGTTTGTAACTAGGGGACAGGTGTAAGTCGGAACGGTGTAAGTCGGAAACTGCCTGTACAGTGCTCCATTCTCGCGTTTGATCGACCCAGCTGTGATGCATATGCGGGGTGCCAGTCTGTTGTCGTGGCAGATGAAGGCCTAACAAAGGTCCCTATGCCTGCCATCTTATTATGTCTGTTACAGAAGAATAATCATAATCTATTCTACAACATAACTGTATTCCAGAATAGTGTACAAGCGATTGCGCCACCTTGTGGTCAAGTACCCTAACGGGATTAAAGATCGTAGTATCCAGAAAATTGAAAAAGTTCAAACTGAATTAAAGAATATTAAAAGTTTAAAATGCCTCTTTGCCAATTTGCAAAGAAAGGAAAACAATAATGAAAGCAATTATAGTTGTAAATACCACATCTGTTAAAGTTTGTCCTGCACAAAAAACCGGGCCGTAAAAACAAAAATAAAACCTGGTGCCAAAATAGCATTTTGTTTTCCATTGGTTGCTTCAGTTCCCTCAAAATTTGGGCTAAAAAGTGTCCCAGAATATTTCACTTCAATGTATGTGACTTGTTCAGTGCTGGTCTCAGCCTTTCTTACCTTGTCCCTGTCTCTGAGTACTGAACACCTTCTAGGCACTCCAGGGAAGTTGCAGCTCTGGAATATGACAGCATTGGAGGACAATTGCTTGGTCGTTTAATTATTTCAAATCTTTGGCAGTTTATTAATATTTATTCATTTTTTTTCCTCTCGGCATGTTTCTTGCAACCCTATTAATTATTTGCAACAAAATGTTGGATGGTTCTGTGATCACACCCCAATATCTTGGCAGTTTCAAAGTGTGTTATCCCTCTAAAAAGTAAAAAAAATGTGAAGTCTTTCAGAGTCAGTCAGTTAAATCCCTTTGTTGGCTTGTTTTGCCTCAGAAAAACAATTTGCCCTAATAATTATGCAAACCTTTAAAGAGGTTTTCTCACCATGTTGTTTCAGACAGCCACAGCCAGCTTCAGACTCGCACTTCCTGATTAGGCTGTGGGTAGTTCTACACAAGTGATTGGCATATTAGCTCTTGCTATTCCTAGCTGAGCCTGTTACAGTGAGATGACCGCTGAAGATTTAGAAACTGTAGGGCACCAGGCTACAGGCTTAGATAAACAAGCTCCTGTGCTATTAACTATCAGCATGGACTGAGTCACCATGGTCAGATGGCAGCTTGGCGCCATCAGAGCAGAGTGAGCAGGAAGAAGTGGGTAACCTAGAGAAACTTGTGTTCACAAGGAGTAAATAAAATCTCCTTTATCTCCTAACCAAAGCAAAATTAGAACAGCAATGTATTTGGTAATAGTGTAAATTTATCTTACCCTACATGTTAAAGGCTAATCATTGCCATAAGAAAACCCCTTTAATATAGGGTGTTGATCTACTTAGGCCACAAATCCCCCCCTTATTATACAAATACACATCACCTGATCTGCTTCATTCAATAAGCATTCATGTTTATACAGCATATAAGAAGGATATGGTCAAAATCACTTCCCTAATAGTTGTGCACACAGGGTATAAATCCCAAATGAAATGGTGCTGTTCCAGTTCATAGCATGCCTCTTTTTAGCTTTCCCACCATTGATTGACGTTTGTGTTTTTGCCTCTATACCCAACAGCCACCCTTTATTGCTTAGGTGGGGCAAGAAGGCACTCTCCTCACAATGTTGTTTCATCTTGGGACAAAATTAAAAAACCGTACACTATTAATGACTTTTGGTGTAATAGTCTGGCAGACCTGTGATCATTATGTGCAGTCTTGGTAAAAAATAACACTTTTCTTTTTCTGCAATTTTTATTTGTAATAGTCAAAGCATCTGTGGATTTCACAGTGGGGTACATATAAATGGTGAAAAGGGAATATGTCACAACATTGTGGATGTTCTGTTAAAACAAAGCATAAAGATTCACTTCAAAGTGTATTTCTAGTTAGATAAAATGAACACTTCACAGTGCTAGATGCTTATTTTGTGCAGTCTTTCCCTTTAGAGCCCAGCCTTATGTGCTGCAGAGACCTTCTCGTTAACACGAAGTTATCTTCCATGTTAGAAACTGTTTGCTGTACAGCAAAACAAATGGAGCTTAATTTGTCTGTCATTTCCAATACAGTGTTTGCCTGCACAGGTGAAATGGTTTCCTTGAACTTGTTTTAAAATGTAGGAAGCTTGTGGCAAAAAAATTGCATTGCAGACCTGAAGCAATTCACAGAGAAAAAGTGTGGAGTAATTGACACAAAATCTGTGCCATATGGCACATGTGACTATAACCTGGGGGGGCCCGTTCAATTTTTTTGGGATTGTTTAGGACCCCGTGTTGAATCCGAGAATCGACCCAAAAACGCAGGGGGGGGGGCCCTAAATGGATCCAACACGTATCCAGACACAGCTGGTGTTTGGATGGTGTTGGAGGAAAGCAGATCGCCCCCTATATTTATTATAGGTTCCTCTGCTCTTTCAGACCAAAATTTTAAAAAAATTTGGGTCAATTCTTGGAACGGATCTAAAAGCCCCCCCGGCTGAGACACACATGGGCGATCACTCGTTTAAGGCCAATGTGGGGTTTGTATTTAAAGCAATGAAAATTTACATTGCACTTTATTAGATACGTGTTTTGCCCGTTTGGGGGTGACAAAAGGTCCAAAACCCGCATCTAAAAACGTATTTTCCCGGGAAGAACCCCGGTGAACAAAACCTAACACGAAGAGCTGCAGTTTAGTCACTGTTTTTACCAGCCTGCATCTATCCCCTTTCTTACACAGACAGAATAAATGCCTCAAATGAGGTGTTTTTATTTTTTTTCACATTAACATCGCGGGGGGTAGGGGGTGGAGGGAAATAGAAGAAAAAAATGTTTACCCCCGTTTTCCTCGGGCCCTCTGTACGTAGGCCCCGGGGAGTCATCCCTCTTCACATCTGTGTTTCGCGCTGCTCATCAACGGAGGATTATGCTCCATAGTGATTAAAAAATAGGAAAGGGGCAACTTACTTTTTAAGGGGAGGCGGGGGGAAGGGGGGAAAAAAGTGTCACTTATTTTTACTTATTTTTCACTTCCAAAAACAGCCATTTTAAAATAAGGACTCATTTAAAGGGATTTTCTCACCATGCTGTTTCACAGAGACACAGCCATCTTCATTTACATCCCTGGTTAGGCTTTTGGACTGGTATACGCAGTATTGACAGATCGCTTTGCTATTTCCTAGCTAAGTCTTAAGAGGGCTTGGGATGGAGGGGTGTAACAGAGAGTCAAAAAGGGTTTAAATTTGTCAGTAAGAAAAAAAATAAAAAGTTTCCCCTGTGTCTGAATAAAAGAACAGCAGGATGTCATATCCTGGCCGCTGGAAGGGGAAGATGGTCGATTACCTGGGAAACCTTCTGTAAACATTAAGGAGATGAGAAGAGGTCTAGCTCTGAAAAAAGCAAAATCAAAAGGGGCAATGTATTTTTAATCCTTTTTTTCCTTTTCCCAAGTGTTTTAAGAAATCAATTGGTGAGAATCCCCCTTTTAAAAGGGGTTTTGCCAATCTCATTTTTACCCCCTGCATCCAGCTCTTCAGTCTGTGTGCTCGAAAGGACGGGGGGGGGAGGTTTGTTTGCTATTTGGGGGACCATGGTAAATTCAAAGGGGTTTCCCCTTTAAAAAAAAAAAAAAAAAAAAAGAAAGGTTGTTTATGTAAATGCTGTGATTAGTTACAATTGTCTCAAGGTAAAATTTTGCCCCCCAGGAGGGGGGTCCTGGGTTCAAATCCCTGGGAAACCAAAACCGGTTATTTTTATTTCCTTTATAAAGGGACAAACCCTCATTGAAGTTTTTTTTTTTAATTTATTTCACTTTTTGTCTACTTTTTTAAGGGAAAGGTACAAGGGGGGGGGGGTAGAATGGACAGCACCTGGGGGTTAACCTCAGTAGTGCCTGAGGAGGTTAGGTGATGTCGAGCATGTGCGCCCAGGGATGAGAAGCTCTCACCCTGGTCGTATCCCCTGGAATGAACTGAAAAACAAGGATCACTAAAGGAGCAGCAAAAGAAAAAAAAAAGGCAAAATTTTTAATGATGATGAATGGTGAAAATGTTTATTATTTCATTTACAAACTTCCCACGTCAATTTTACTTCGTGGCAAAACCCCTTTAAGTTTTCACTTCTATGACTTTTCCTAACCATTTGCATTTCAAGACTAATAATGTTTTGGGGACCTGCTGTGGTTTTCTAAAATGGTTGCCTTGTATTTTTTCTTACATATGGTACTGCAATGCAGTTTTACATAGAAGGACTTGAAGCATTTTATGGTAATATTTTGCCTTTGCTTATGTTTGCTAATAAAGTGATTTTTAGAGGTAGTCAAGCCATATGGTTATGCAAATGAAGGAAGAAGCACGTGTCACTGAGATCTGCAAATGATCAAGTTTTTAAGCACCTAGGTCCAATCTGGGGCACGTAGGAGAACTGTACAGTCTTGCATGTCCTGGTGGTTGGGGGGAAAAAAAAGAATATTGGGAGTGAAAGCAAGTGTTGCACGGAGGCAAACCTTTGCACAGACCGATTATCTGTTTGAAAGAATGGTGTGTAGTGATCCTTTCTTTACTGACGAACAGTGCAAGCACAAACCATCAGAGGGTGTTTGCATGACATTGGACTTTGAGCTAGATACCCAGACGCGGTGACCATCCCTCATGTCCACTCTCTAAAAATCTGGTGAAACCGAAAAGACTTCAGTTAGGCAGAATAAGATGTCTGTCTCTTTAGCTTTTTTTTTTTTTTTTTTTAAGCCCCACATGGAAAGTCTTTAACTTCTGGAGTCATGGTGTGGGCTGGCATAATGTACAGTAGCCAGATCCTTTTAGTCTTAAAGGAGTTTTCTCACCACAATTATTAGCTTTTAACTTGTAGTGAAAGGTAAATGCTGTTCTGATTTTGCTTTGTTCAGGAGATTTTATTTACCTTTGGTTTTCTTAGGTACCCCCACCTCTTCCTGCTCTCTCTCTTATTTGATTCTTCCCAAAGCTGCTGTCTGATCATGGTGAGTCTCATCTATAGCACAGCAGCTTGTTTACCTAAGTTAATAGCAAGTTTGAACCCTTAGAATTCTGTAGCTTTGTGCACTACACTACAGATTCTAAACGTCTTGCACTCCTATCACTGTAACAGAAATGGCTAGTAATAGTCAAGCTGATATACCAATCACTGCTATAGAACCACCCACAGGCTGACCAGAAAGTGTATCTGAAGCTGGCTGTGGCTCTGTGAAACAGCATGGTGGGAAAACCCCATTTAATACTAACCACTCAGCGTTGTATTACTTTGGTCATGGAACCAGTGGTATAGCCAGTACTCCAAAGTGTCCTAGAAGCTGTTTTCAATAGGACAGCTCCAGGCCACATGTTGTTCATAGTACTGTAAGCAGCTTAGGTGAAAAAGGGGTTTGTAGGAAATGGCCTTATTTCTCTGAAATTGTTTCCATCAAGCAATGGGGAATCGTTGGGCTTAAGTGGCAAGGGACTGCCAGTACCCAAATGTTGTTGATTTGCATGCCGTTTTTACATTTCAGCGGGGCAAAACAATTGTCAGACCTCCTCATTAACGCCTTAACGACTGTCCACCAACTGTAGATGGTGGGCAGTGTGTGTCTCTTTTCTGCAGGGACGTTTTTGAGATGTGCGGGCGAAAGGTGGGGTTTTTTGCGGCTCCCGTCCCGCGTGTGTTTAAAACAGAGCTGATGAACAGCTCTTTTCCCAGGCAGTCTTGTAAGCGCCAGGAAGCGGAGGAAGTCTATGATCCCTGGCACTTAACCCTTTGATTGCTGTGGTATGTGATCGCAGCATCTTTGAAGGGCATTTCCCTGCCCCATCGGGTGATCAGGAATCCTGGTGACCCGATAGAGCCCAGGGAATTCTTTTCAGTCAGCCCCTGGGGCCCTGAAGCCCCAGGGCTGTCTTATAAGAACCCGGGCAGTCAAGGCACACTGTGTGCTTGACGCTGCCTGTCCTGAACGATTACACTTTATTAATTTTATTTTTTTTTCTACACTTTGTTTTACTTTTTTAAAATCTCCTTAAAGGGGTTGTCTCACTGCATCGATTCACCTTACCTCAGTCCTGTTTTCTTGGTTTCATTTTGAATTCAGGGCGTGTTTTTCTGGCTTTTACCAGGGGTGCAGTAGGGGAAACCAGTTTGTGCTAAGCTACCAGGCTGGCAGCCTATCAGGGAGAGGTAAACAGGTCTGTGCTATAGCAACCTGGAAGCGATGCAGTCCATACAAAGGGGATATCTAGGAATGATAGGACAATGTTAAGGAATATATTGCAAAGTGACTTGTTTTTGCAAGATCTTTAACATAAAAAGCAATCCTTGTAGTGAGACAACCCCTTTAAGGGAGAACTATTGTACAGATTTTTTTTTACACTTTGCAATGTATTCGCATACTTGAATATGCTAATACATTACCAAAAATGTACAATAGTTATCCCTTAATGGGATTTAAAAATAAATAAATAAAAAACCTACACATATTAGGTATCTAACCGTTTTAGTGTGAAATGTGAATGGAGTAAAAAAAATAAAAAATTTTAAAATTCTGCAGTGATTTATATGTACACTTAAATAAATTGAAAGGTTTTGAATATGTTCCCACTTTTTTTTTTTATCACTTGCATATTTTTACCATCAAACCTGATTTCCCTAGTTCTGAGACTTTTCCTCCTTGGTGTTAAGTTCCAAGGTAATTTATTTATTTATTTGCTTAGTGCTAATATCTTCGCAACAATGATACTCCTGTAGTTATAATATAAAAACATAGTACATAAATATAGTAACCAATAGGTAGGCACTTTGGGTACAGAGAACAAAGTGGCACTGTGACATCCAAAAGATAAAGGAAGTTAAGATGTTACAGATCTTAAAGATGAAAACAAAAATTCAAAGAAAAAAACATTATTACAGGCAGTCACAGAGCTACAAACCTCCGACAGAAGCGATTGTTGGCCGTGACATAGTGTGATGTCGGAGCATGTTATACACTGCAGCTGCTTGCATATGTACCTGACCTTCCCACAAATGTGTTCAGAAGAAAGCCAAATCAGGGCCAAACATTGCAAGTATTTGGACTTGCAACATTGTCTTTGCGTATCTCACATATTGTTGCAGTTGGAGAGTTACTATCCCTTATCTTATGTTTGTTAGAAATGCTACAGATTTCATGAAAAATTTAAGAAGAGGGGGGGCCTTTAATTTTTTCGAAAAGGTAAAAGAAATCCGTTTTTTGTACCCTCATATCCATAACCAATTTTTGGGGGCGAAAGCATAAACTTGAGGGATATAGCAAGTGAGATGAAACGGTTAAAAGCTTTAAAAAAAACGATGGTTCTAATTACTTCAAATTCAATTAAAGGAGTATTTTTATACATTTTATTACCTTTAAACCTTTTACCAAAATACATTGCTGTTCTGAATTTGCTTTCTTTCAGTTCTAGATCAGTTATCTCCTGCTTGTGTACACAAGCTTTCTAAGGGCATGTTCACGCCGCAATACGCCGGGTGTACGACAACATGTACTTCTAAAGCATGGGGGACCCATTCCCCTTCACTAGCAGTGGCGCATAAGACATTTTCACTTCCCCTTTCCCCCCCCCCCGCGTACAATCGCATGCTTTTACAATACGTTTGGAGCTAGAATTCCATAAAGCAGCGTGCATTTCGGCTGTATTAAAGTGCAAATACGCGGCAAAACGTTGTGTGAACATAACCCTTGGGGGAACAAAACCCCCTCTCTGTGCTTGACAGGAAATCTAGAGCCTTTCGGGATAAGTGATGTCACTGTCTGCTGTGTCTTATCAGCAGCATGGAAGCTTATTTTTTTCTCACTGACTAACTCTTTAGAGCTTTGAAGCCTTGTGCCCTGCTGTTTAAAGTCTTTTATTACCAATGTTTCTCTAATAGGCTCAGATAGGAATAGTAGAGCTAAAATGTCAATTACAGACTGAGCAATAAGTTGGAGACTGAAGCTTTTGGTGAAAAAGAGCACTCCCCCCTCCCAAAAATCATGAAATTTTATTCGTGGAGACTGTTTTTCATTTAAAAAAAAAAATAAAATGTATTTACAGTGCAAGAACAGTCAGGTACTGTATAAAACATTTTGTATTTAGAGATTGAATAAAAGTTAGCCAAGGTTGCTAAATGTAGAAAAGTCATTCTTTAGTGTTGGTGGTAACTGCAGCAATCTTTTATAGTATCACCAATAAGAAAACATCAGTAGTTTACCCTTTTTAAGATACAGTGATCAGCTCTGAAAAGATTTACTGCTTATTAAAATTCTTTTAGCAAAAGACTTAAAATTTTTAAACAAATGCTGCTCCCCTTGAAAGTGTTTAAAAGGGGTTAAATATTGTATGCAGTATATACATTAATATACAGTACTGTAGGCTGTTTTCATTTACAATGTATTTAGATTTTTTAAATGAGCTAAGATTAAAAACAAAAACCCATAAAAACTATGCTTTAGATGAGGAATATGAACTTGGCTCCTAAACGGAAAAATAGCAAAAAATACTGCTTACCTTTTTTTTCCCTTAAACCCCCTTCCCCCAAAATTGGATGTACGGGTTGTTTGGCTGTGGGGGGGATTTTAACCCCCTTTTTTTGTGCAATCTATATGATCGCCGCGTAACTCATCAGTGCCCAGTTTGTGGAATGATACCTGGATGCTTTATTAAAGCATCTGGACTGTCTTTGATGTAATGCCCCGCAATGCATTGTGGGCATTGCCCCCCGGGAAAAGTGGGCGACAGTTCCTTAGAGCCGTAACAAGTTTGATTGTACTGTCTCTATTGATCAGGGGTTGGGGGTCACTGATACAAATCCCCTATGAGGAAAAGTGGGAAAAAAAAGGTGAAAAAGTAAAAAAAAAAAAAAAGTAAAACACAAATACATAAAATAAAAGCACGTACATCACACTTTCCCCCTTTACAAACACCAATCGTCTCAAAAAAAGATAAAAAAATCATATTTTTATGCCGCGTGATTTCGACCCACCCCCATAAATCTGTCATGTTAATTAACCACAGGTGAAAGTTTGTAAACAAAAAACAAACAAAAAAACACAGAATTGCGATTTTTTGGATTTTGTTCATCCGGCAGACACAAAAATGGAAAAAAAACGAAACAAAAATCATTAAATGCCAAAGTGTGCCAATTAAAACATCAGTTATCCGGGGGGGGGGGGAAAAAAAATACTTACACGCTTGTAACTAAATGTTAAAAAAAAGTTTGGGGGTATCAGAAGATAACATGCTAAATATTTTTTCACAAAAAAAAATTTATTTTTTTTTTTAAAGCGGGTTAACATAAAAAATACTATAAAATTGGGGGATCGCCTAATCGTTTTAATCAGGGAGTAAAACAAAAATTTTTAAATTATATAACTTGGGCAGGGTGGCACTTTAAAAAAAACTTAAAAAAACACTACCGGGTTGCAGTTTTTTTCCCTTGGTTTCCAAAAAAACGATTTAAAATTTTGTTTAAAAGCCCTTTAAACTAAAAAAATGATACCAATTAAAATGTGAAATCATCCAAAAAAAACAAGCCCTAACAGTCCATACACAAAAATAAAAAATTCTGGCTCTCTGACTATGGCTATGCAAAAAGTGTTTTCCTTTTCAAATAATTATTGTTTTAAAAGCCGTAAAAAAAAAAAAATTACAAATGTGGTATCGCTGTAATTGTATCGACCTGCTGAGTAAAGCTAGCACGTCATTTATACCGCACTGTGACTGCTGTAAAAAATACCAGGATTGCTGTATTTAGTTCAAAATGCCTCAAAAAAAAAAATTAAAAAAAAAGGATCAGGTGTCTTGCACCCCCCCAATTTTACCCAACAAAAATGTCAACTCCTCCTGCAAAAAACAAGCCTATAGTCGGCTCCATATGCCGAAAAATAAAAAAGTTATGGCTATGAGACTGACGACCTAAAAACGCAATTTTTCATAAATTTCTATTGTGTAAAAGTAATAAAACATAAACTATATAAAATGATATCATTGTAATTTTACAGACCCGCATAATAAAGTTATATCATTTTTTTACCCAAAACTAACGCTGTAAAATGAAGCCCAAAAAGCAATTGCATTCCCCTTGCCCCATTTTCATGGCCCAATACTAAAAAAAAAACCTATGGAACACCTGTGCGCCCAAAATGCACAATACACCCCTAGATGAGATCCCTAAGGGGTGTTGAATCCAAAATGGGGCAACTTCTGGAAGGTTTCACCTGTTCTGGTACTTTAGGGGCTTTGCAAATGGCACCCACCAAAATCTCTGTTCCAGAAGCCAAATGGCGCTCTCTCCCGTATGCGCCCTGTCATGTGCCCACACAGCAGTTTACAACCATATAGAGGGTATTGCCGAACTTGGAAGAAATTGCAGAACAAAATTTGGGGTGCTATTTTCCCAGGATTCCTTGTAAAAAATTGGACATTTTCAGCTAAAATTGCAGATTATTGGAAAAAGAATGTTTTCATAGCCTAACGCTAAAAAAATGTGAAACACCTGTGGGGTAGATATACTCACTGCACCCCTGGATATACAGTCAGTCCGCGGGTTACATACGGGATAGGGACTGTAGGTTTGTTCTTAAGTTGAAATTGTATGTAAGTCGGAACAGGTAGATTTATTAAATGCAATTCCTTTTTTTTTCCGTTTTGGATAGTGCAGGAAGTAGCAACACAGCAAACGTGAAGGCTTCCGTCGCCAGCATAAGTCTTCCAGCTGCCATGTTAACCGATCAGGATTCGGGAGTCCTCGATTTCTCCGCTGGCGCCCCGATCTAAGTGAGGAATGGTGTGCAGCACTACTTTTCATTGATTTAGACAAGATGGCCACACCGTCTAAGGGGTTAAACAGCGTTATAATCACCGAGTGTTTATGGCAATTAGCAGCTTACACCCGGCGGCTACGTAGTGGGTTGCCCCTTACCAGCACTGCAATGTACCCATACATCCTGGCGCTGTAGGGGGTTAAATCACCCCAATACTGCCACTCGTGATCTCTTTATATTTCACTCTGTCAAGCAGCAAAGCCATGTTGTCATAAGTTTCTTTCATTCCAACTGCATAAGCCAAGGGCACTGATGGAAGCGTGTCGCCAGCTTTCAAGTTAGTTTTATATGCATCAATAAAGATTCACCACTCATTTGGATCATGCTGAATACCTAGCTTTTCCATCAAATCACTCACATTTGTGCACACACAGTGAACCTTTCATTTTTAAAAATTCTGAGACGCATCTAGGTCTTGTTCTAAAACTAGAAATCTTCGTCCCTTCAGCTAGACCATTCCATTGTTGTAGCCTAGAACCCAGAAGTTCTGCCTGCTGTTTCGAAAGTCTCATGCCACGGACCAAATCATTCAATTCCTTCTGCTCTATGAGGTGATTGATCGTGAGATTCAGGAATGTTCTCTTCTGCAGGTTGTGCATCTTCTGACTCTTTTATCGGACAATTCTGCTGTTGTCAAACGGCAGACGGAAAGAGGTAAGTCCTCCCCATGAGACACAGGTCATCGTGCCATAGTTGTCAGGATATTGGATACTGTGCCTAGTTTTGCTCAAATGCCCTGCAATATTAGTAAGGCAAAAGTAGCAGTCGTTGCAGTGATCTTTTGGCTCATGCCAAGCCACTGGAACAGCAAATGGCATTGCTCGGCGGTTTCCTTTCATCCATTCCTGTAATGTAGTTGTGCAGGTTATGCATGAAACATGAGATACCCTTGATTTATCCTGGTCACCAAGAGCACAATCAAAGAACAGTTTATAAGCCATCTTAAGTAAATCAGTTATTCGCTTTTTTTGTGTTTTGGGAGTAAACTTCCCGCACACATAACAAAAGTAATCAGGTTTGCTGATTCAACCACGACGTTGAGCAGTTGCCATTATGCCTAGATGTCTTAGGGCTCGTTCACATGGCTTATTTTGGGACTGATTTCAGCCGTATTGCGCGCCGTATTTGCGCTCCAATACGGCTTAAATCAGTCCCAGGCATTAGGGTAACCCACAGTTCTCATAGAGAACTCATAGAAAGTGACATGTCAATTATTTACGGCGTGTACGTGCTGTGAACAATGAATGTCTATGGGGCCGGCGAGCTGCGGCCCCCCGCTGCACGGCAGCCGGCACAATTGCGGGGCGAAATCCGTCCCTGCAATTACGTCGGCAATAAGCCGTGTGAACATTGCCTTAGTTGCGTAACTTAAGACAACAGTCTGTGACAACACTATTTAGTTTACCAAATAAAATTCTTACCGATACAATGTATTTTCCAACAACAGTGGCCCAGTTCTGATTAGCAGAGCTTCACCTTCCTTGCAGAAACTTGCCCTTATATACTTCTTTTTCTGCTGACTCAACAACCACTCATATACCCACTCATTCCTCACATCCTCACTTTAAGTTACACAACCAAAAAATCACAGTAATACAAACACATAATGTAAAAGCTTCAAGCACAAATGGATGCAAAAACAAGAGAAATATGCAAAGCAGCTGACTGAAAACTGTCATAACATGACCAAATTGATAAATGTAGTTTTTGCCTTTCGTAGGTCGCAGCCTTACACCACCAATACCTTGCCATCTGTTGACAGTTTGTATGATGTCTTCCACTGCATTTTACAGCCAAATAATTAATTATATCAGACCATTAAAATTATTATAGATATTGAATTTAATATTTCAACCCCTTACTGCCGCAGCCAGTTTTGATGTTCCTGACTGATCCACATTTTTGAAATCTGTCGTGTAACTTTATGTAGGAATAACTTTTTGATGCTTTTACCTGTCCATGTGATTGAGATGGTTTTCTTATGACACATTGTGTTTGAGTTGGTAAGAAATTTTGGTTCATACAATACTTGTTTATTTGTGAATAATATAAAAATGTTGTGAAACTTTGAAAAAATTTGCTATTTTCAAAGTTCAGAAATTTCTGTGTGTAAGACAGTTATTCATTCCACACAAAATAGTTTATAACTAACATCTACCATATGTCTACTATAGGATGGCATCATTTTTAAAATTTCTTTTTTATTTTTTTACGACATTATAGGGGGCTTTGAAATTTAGTAGTAATTTTTCACATTTTGAAGAAAATTTTGAACATTAATTTGTTTTAGGTACCAGTCCATTTCTGAAGTGACTTTGAGGGGCCTGCATGTTAAATACTCCCATAAGTGACTCCATCTAAGAAACTACTAGTATACAAAACAGCATTTAGGAAGTTTATTACCCCATTAGGTGTTTCACAGAAATTAAAGCAAATTGGAGGTGAAATTTAAAAATTTCACTTTTCTTGCAGATTTTAATTTTTTATCCATTATTGACTAGAACGGTAGATGTAACCAGGGAAATGCAACTTAGTAGCCAGTACCCCAATTCTGCTGTTTTTAGAGATATCCCATATGTGGCCCTAGTGCGCTATTTGGTTCAACCACAAGCCTTAGAATAGGAGGAGCACCTACTGGACTTTGGGGTCTCATTTTCATTACTATTTTCTGTAAGTGCCATTACAGGGTTGCAGACACCCTAAGGTGCTAAAGCCTAATAAACCCCCCCCCCCCAAAAATACCCCATATTGGAAACTACACCCCTTAAGAAATATATCAAGGGGTCTAGTGAGTATATTGACTCTGCAGTTCTTTCACATTTTTTTTAGCGTTAAGCTGTGAAAATGAAAAATTATTTTTTTTTACCCAACAATCTACAATTGTAGCTGAAAAGGTTTCATTTTTACAAATGCTGTAAATTGCTGTTTGGGCGCATGGCAGGGCGTACAAGGGAGGGAGCGCTATTTGACTTTTGGAACACAGATTTTGGTGGGTGCCATGTCGCATTTGCAAAGCCCCCAAAGAAACAGAGCAGGTGAAACCTTCCAGAAGTCATCCCATCTTGGATTCAGCACCCCTCATGGATATCACCTACGGGTGTATTGTGCATTTTGGGCACACAGTTGTTCCACTTTTTTTCCCCCCTTTTTTAGCTCTGGGAAATGAAAATGGGAGGAGGGGATGCAGTTCCGCCATTGTTTTTTGGGCTTCATTTTTCCAGCGTTCGCCATGCAGTATTAATGACAAGATAATCTTACTATGCGGGTCAGTATAATTACAATGGTATACATTTTATAGTTTTTTTATGTTTTATCACTTTTACACAATAGAAATACGTTTAGAAAAATTGTTTTTATTTCATTCTATTCTGACGGCCATAATTTTTTTATTTTACTGTATATGGAGCTGATTAAGGGCTTGTTCTTTGCGGGATGAGTTGACGTTTTTATTGGTATCATTATGGGGTGCATATGACACTTTGATCACTTTTTATTAAAGTGTGTTTTATTTTTATTTTTTACAGCGGTCACTGTGCAGTATAAATGATGAGCTTTACTCAGTGGGTTGATACGATTACAGTGATACTCATTTTGTATATTTTTCTTGTATTTTACTGCTTTTACACAATAAAAACACTTTTATTCAAAAAGGAAAACACGTTTTTCCATGGCCTTAGCTTTTTTTCGGTGTACAGAGCTGTATATGGTTTGCTTTTTGTGGTATGAGTAGACCTTTTTTATTGGTATAATTTTTGGGGAGACCATACTTTTTGATCACATTTAAATCCGTTTTATTTTAACAACCCTCTGTGTGCAGTATACGTGACCAGTTAGTTTCTATGTGGGTCGAGACGATTATGGTGATGCCCAACTAACATAGTTTTTTTTATGTTGAAGCGCTTTAAAAAAAATAAAAGAAAAGTTTTTCTTCTAGAAAGGAATATTTATGCATCATTGTCTTCTGATAGCCATAACTTTTTTATTTTTCTTCATGCAGATCTGTGTAAGGATTTTTTATTTTTTTTTGCAGGATGTACTGACATATTTATTGGTACCGCTTTGGCATTTATATGATTTTATCGTTTTTTATTCCATTTTATGTGCCCAATTTACAGGGTATGTTGTTACGCATGTGTTGATGCCAAATATTCATGTTTTTATTTTTTGGGCGATGGAAGTTTGTAAAGGGGCGGTGTACGTGCCTTTATTTTATTTTTTGCATTTCTTACTTTTTTATTTTTACTGCATTTTTTTTCACTTTTGTTTTACTTGTCCCCATAGGGGGATTTGTAACAGTGATCTTCAGATCATTATTACAATAGAGAACAGTACACAGTATTGCTGCTGTGTAGTGATCTCCATGGCAACTATCAATCACTGTGCCCTTCATGAACACAGTCCACGGCAGGGCATAGTGACGTCACCAGCAGCCCTGAAAAGTCTTGTTAGGCTTCCAGAACTGCCAGCAAGGACAGCAGCAGCCACAATTGCGCCACGGCTGCTTTGATGGGGGCAGAGAGAGCATGATGACCCATGACGTCACAGTATGTCATGGGTCATTAACTCCTTAAACTGAATGTGTCATTAAAAAAATAATTATTGTTTAACTCACGTTTTTATGTTAAACCCTTTTTTTTTTGTTTTTTTGTTTTCCATATCATTTTCAGTATTTTTTTTAAAGAATTCTTAAGTCCTGCAATTTTCACTTTGGCCACTAGGCCTAATAATTGTCTGCCACTTCCTGTTCTATGTAGAGATATTTTCAGCAATCTGCTATTATCAGTACAAGCAGGGTTACATTGAAAGAAGACACCAATGTGTATATATAACATGGGATCCACCAGTCAAAATAGGAGACCGTCACAGCTCCCCCTCCCTGCACACTGACTTCTTGCCTAGAAAACTCTTCTATAGAAGTCAATAGGACTGATCCAGTTCACAGGCTCCTACGTGCATGAAGCTGCTGTAAAGCATCTCTCTAAATGCTGTTAAAAGCAGTGCAGGAAAGAGAGCTGTCCCCACAATCATATTGAGACTGAATTGAGAAATCTACAATCAAAAAAAATAAAAACGGCTAAGAAAAGAAAGAATGTGGATAAATCTGGCGACAGATTCCCTTTTAAGTACTGCAGCCAGTTTTATACCAAAAGATTTTTCAAACCTAACATTTGTCAATTTATGTGGGATAACTTTGCAATACTTCTACCTATCCAAATAAATCAAACGCTGTTTTTTCCAGATACTTTGTACTTTGGTACTGGTAAATTTGGTGGATAGCTTTGCATTTATTTATTAAAAAGTTGGAAATTTCTAAAAAAAATTTGAAAAATTAGCAATTTTCAAACTTTCAATGTCTCTGATTTTAAGATGATTATCAACATTCACCATATATCTACTTCATATTGGAATCCTTATTTAAACTACTTTTAATTCTTTTATAGGACGTTAGAAGGTGCTAAGACCTAATAGGTTTGTCAATGACAGACATGAGGTTATTATTTGGCCTCTGGTTGACATAGCATCTATCGTGTTTGCGGTGCTGCCAAATGAGGACAGAGGAAGCCCCTTCCCTCTATCAGACCACTTGGATGTCACTAATGAGTGTGGAATCTGATGGGTTAGTAAGCCAGCATAATGATCCCAGTAGTTGTAGCAGGAGCTCAGCTTTGTTATTCCGGAGTCTGTGCCTTCCGTTGGACGTAACCGATGTATAACTGATTGCAGAAAGTCACTCGCAATCTGGAAGTACAGTCATGCTCTTTTATGGAAAGGGTTGACGAGAACCTGTTACATCTCCTGGTGTCTATTTTAATAAATCCTTGTGTTCGCTGCAAAATAACAGTTCTGGAGCAACACCGAGTCAGCTCGGTGTTACCATTCCAGTATTCAGAGCTGTTTGCCTGCATACACTGACTGTCAACACTGATTGGACATTGGACACCCCATATTGGTAAAACCCATCTCAGAGGATTTTAACACACCGTGTTTTACATGCGTGTTTGGATCCGTGTTTCAGACCCAAACACGCATCTAACAATGTGCAGTGTGGTTTCTATTCTTTTTAATGTAATATATGCTTCAGCGTTCAGATGAGTGATCGCTGATACGTGTTTTACATGTGTCTTTCTGATGCGTCTTTCGGATCTTGTCATGTCAATTCTTAATCCGTTTGACGCAGCAGGCGCACTTTTTAAAACCATAGGGTATGTTCCGGCTGCAGCAAAAACGCATCCAAACACTCAGCACACTTTGGGTACTTCTTTGGATACGTTTTACATAGCGCTTTTCAATCCGTTTTTCAGATTGAAAAATGCAGTGTGAACTTACCCTTACAGATTAGTCGTTTTGAAAGCCACAAATCTGCAAAAAAAAATCTTTAAAAACCTGTATGGGAGGTTTTCAGTGAATTGAATATACCGTGTTTCCCCGAAAATAAGACAGTGTCTTATATTAATTTTCGCTCCTAAAGACGAACTAAGACTTATTTTTAGGGGTTGTCTTATTTTTCTATGAACAAGAATTCACATTTATTGTTGAACATAAAATCAACATGTATTAATATACTGTAGTGATTTCATCACAAACATCAGCATAAGCAGCCAAACTCTGAATAGCATAAAAAAAAGCACTAGGTCTTATTTTCGGGGAAACGGGGTATTTTGGTGTGCTGAATCTGAAAATGACTTCCATTTTCCCCACATTATATACAGTTTTCTTCTAAAAGAAGAGAGAATATATTGAATCAACGCTGATTGGTCAAAACATTATTTTATTATCGATTAAAACGCAATTAATTTGTCATCCACAAAATACACTTGATTTATCAATGTTCAGTATTCAATCTGTTGGCGTTCAAAACCGTTTTTTTCTTTTCTTTCAATGTTCTCCTGGTGAGCTTTCGTTTTCTGGTATTTCCAGTTTCCCGCTTCAGCATTCAGTAGTAGACCTCCATCATGTTCACGTCCCATCTCCTCTGGTAAGGTCTCTCCATTTCCTTAACCTCCTGGTGGAATATTTCTTCTGCTCCTCACAGTCCATATGTGAATGTAAAAAACGGACTTTTAAGCTCACGTTGCTGCCTTGAGCTTTAAATGCAGTTAGCATGCGTCCTACAATGTTTTTGTAACCTGGATCTTTATAATCTCTCAAAATCTTGAGAATACACCACATCTTTAAATGAATCCCATGCTATCTTTCAGTTTCATTCATGGACGTTGGAAACAAGGAATCTGAGTTTTTGTCCGATCCTAACATACATAAACTTTGTTCCTTCTTTCAGCTTGGCCTCAGAGAGGTTTGGAAAGTTGGAGCACAGATGTTTGAAGCGTTCCCAATTATTTGGTGGAGATTTAACAAACTGTTTCATAAGAGCCAATTTGATGTTAAGAGCAGGCTGTGGAGTCGGTGCTTATTTTGCAGGAGTCGGAGTTGTCATAAAACATAAGTTGGTCCAGTTAGTTCGATGCAGTGCAAAGAGCAAGAAGAATTGGGTCCGGCCAGTGCAACTGCTCCCATATCTTCAGCCTTATCACATGAGGAGTGTAATTGATGACATGGAGCAGGCAAAAGTGCTGCCCCAGGAGAAAAGATTCCGCTCCCATGCAAACAGATTTCAGCAAAATTCTTTCACCTGCTTTCAAAGAAGTAGAAGAGTTCAACCATTCATCAGAACTGACTGTGGCTGAGGCAATTCCTTTATACCCTGACATTATTAGAGATGTTGCTCCTGTGGTCACCGCTTTGCCCTCAACCGAAGTTAGTGTAGAGAGGCCGTTCTCTGGCCTGGAAATAATGAGATCAGATGTGAGGTCATGTATGCAGGATCTGATGGAGGCGAAACTATTTCTCAGAACAAATTTCAGAGACTTCACAAATGTTCCTGCAGTGTTTTGCATATTTACAATTTTTTGTGTTCTAAAGTCATATCCAATAAATATATTTTACACTGACAGCAAAATGGTAACAATGTTTTGAACTTGTAACTTTCAGGCTCCTTATCTCACTATCCACTACAGCTTTATACATGAGGCTGCTGTAATTTTATATACAGTCATCTTACCGATCTTATACATAACTTTGACTTGCAAGTATTTAGCACCTGCTTAGTTCTGCAGATTCTTTCCTGTAACTGCATTGTTACAGTTTTGCTCCTAAAAAATCAAAGTGTTAATTTGTATTATATTGTTAGTATTTGGGAAATCCACCTTTGGTTTTCAATACTGCCTGAATCCTTCTGGGCTCTGGATCAGATTCAAGCATGTCTTGACAAAAAACTGATCCCAGGTCTCCCTTTTCCACATTCCTAATGTTGGTGCAGACTAGACTTGGATCAAATACAGCTTTTTCTTCAACTCTACCCACAAGTGTTCAAAAGATCAAAACATTGTTACCCTTTTGCTTGTCAGTGTCTGTTCTACCTAAATAGCTTAATTATTGTATCATAAGGTGGTAAACAGCCTGATGTTACCATTTTACTACAGTAAAGTTATCACTTAAACATGCACCGTTTATGAGGGAGTCAGGAGTCGGAGGTTTGGGAAATTGAGGAGTCGGAGTCGGGGCTTCGGCTTGCCGACTCCACAGCCCTGAACAGCCTGCTCGTCTCCCGCACTCTCACCACAATGTCTACCAAGAACTAAATAGAATGCAACAGAACATGACTGACTATGAAGTAGTCCAAATCCTCCCCCCCCACACTATCCCTATCACTGTCCTTTTTTCCTGCTTCTCTCCCCCTCACTTTCCTCTTTTTTCTTTTGTACTCCTCATCTTCATTTTAGAAATAATTTTTCAATTGAAAGTTTTCAAATCGGGAATAGCTCACACAATTTTTTTTTTGTTCCATTACAAATTCAGCAGCTATATGCCCAAAGCACAACTTTTGCAAGAAAAGTTGACGTGATGGAATTTTTTTTTTTTTTTTTTTTTTTAAAGTATTTGTCATGTATTCAGCATGCAAAATCTCTCAAACAGTTGAAAAATCCAATGCAGTTTTTTTGGGCTGCATGCAAACCTTATTGTATATGAGACTCAGAAACGACAGCTTCCACCCTAAGCACACAAAGCAATCCATTATATACAGCCAGGCTATACGGTACAATCGTATTTGCTCCGACAAGACAGACCTGGACAAGCACCTCCTGGATCTGAGGACAAAATTTCTCCAATTGGGATACAAACCAAAAGTGACGGACAATCAAATCAGCAAAGCGGCCGCCATCAACAGAGACAATCTACTTACATACAAAAAGACCTAGAATGAAGAACAAGTGCCCCTAGTTGTCACCTACAACCCACAGCTGGAGATCCTATGAAAGATTGCCAAGGAACTTCAACCTGTGCTACATGGGGACAACAGACTCAAAGAAATATTCCCAGTCCCCCCTCTCCTTTCCTTTTGGCAACCACCAAACCTGTGGCGTATTATTGTCCGGAGTGCCCTGAAGGCCCCAACTGAAAATGGCAACTCACCCTGCCTGCAGAACAGGTGCAAGACCTGCAGGCACATCCACACCGCTGACAATGTACCTGTCCCACAATCACAGCAGGTGCCATAATTAGGGGGACATTTTCCTGCAGGTCTTCCAATGTGGTGTATCTAATCATGTGTGTGCAATGTCCGACCACAGGCCTTTATGTGGGGGAAACAGGGTAGAGACTCAGCCAGCGCATGAACTCGCACAGATTCACCATTAACAACAACAGAACAGATTTCCCAGTGGCTGCACATTTCTCCGGAGATGACCATTGTATTGAAGATTTGAAGATTATGGTTTTAATGGGACACTTTAAGACACAGAGAGAGAAAAGAATGGGAATTTAAATTAATGCAAAAATTTCAAACTCTGCAAAAAGGGCTAAATATTGTGTGAACTGTGAGAGCCACAAATTACACCTGATGGCTACGAGATAAGACGCAGAATTACTGACCCCTCCATCACGCCTCACAAGTTTCCAGATTGTTGATTTCTAGAACTGTTGTAAATGACTTCTCTGCTCATATTGCATTTTTTTATTTTTAAGAATTCTAAAATCCTTTGAAAGGTCCATGTCTTGTGTGTATAAAAAGTCTGTAAATTTTCAGTTTCTTGTATAACATCATGTTTGAAGAAGAGAGCTAGTGCTCTCGAAAGCTCACCATCAAATATACTCAGTTAGCCTCTAAAAGGTATCGCCTGATTTCTTCACTCTTCTAGACCTTATTGTTTCACAGTTAACAGACCTGTCCGTTATGTCCACCTGTCCTCTCTAATGGAGAGTTGAATGGGGAAAGTCAAATGTAGTGTGGTTTTTGGTGCAGATTGCATGCATTACATGTGTATTTGGATGCAGATTTCATGATTTGCTTTTCCCTTTAACCCCTTCCTGACAGCTGGTCTTAATAATATGGCCCTTTTTGTTTCTCCTTGCCTTCCAAGATCCATAACTTTTTTTTTTTTTTTTCCATTTACATAGACCTAAGAGGGGTTTTATTTTGGGGGTTAAGATGTACTTTTTATGATGCCATTGACTGTACTATAGAATATATTTGGAAATCAAACAATAATTTTAAGTGGGGTTAAAGGTGAAATAAACCTTTATGCACCATGTGTTTTATTTTTTCTGTATACCTGGGAGAGAGAATCATGGACCGTACAACCTCACACTATACGTATATCTGCTTCTCAGCAAAAGATTACAAAAATGAACATGAGGCTTTTAGTATAATTTTTGATCAAATGATATCAGCCCACTTGTCACTTAACGGCGACCTCTTTTAAAATGGATCCCTACGCTAATGGGAGTAGCACTGCATGGCGGCCACCGCCGCAGCAACAGCCACACCAGTGAGGGGCACAACCCAAAAAAGGAAAGGTTCACTACTGCTCCCTGCAAGCAGACTGAAAAAAATAGGGCATTAACCCTTAGGCTAGGTTCACACGGCTTATTTTGGAGCGCCACATAATTACAGTAATCCATAGCTCCCATAGAGACAATGGATTACATACCCTTAGGCTAGGTTCACACGGCTTAAATGCAGGGCGTAATTGCGCCCCGCAATTACTCCCTGGGGGCGGGTGCGGGGGGCTGGCACTTCGCCGGCCCATAGACTTGCATTACCAGCAGTGCGTATACGCCGCTGGTAATTCACATGTCAATTATCTCCCCCCTCGGCGTATTTGCCGAGCAGGGAGAGGAGACGTAATCCATAGTTCTCTATAAGAACTGTGGATTACCGTAATGACTGGGACGTTTTCAGCCCGTAATTTGCGCACTCCGGCACGTAATTACGGACCGAAATACGGCCAGTTTTAAGCCGTGTGAACATGGCCTTATCCAGACTACTGCTAATTAAAAACACCTGGGCCAAATGGGGAGGAGTGCTCATCCAAGTAAAAAAGTAAAGACACATTAAAAACAATATATCTGGCAACAGTGGTCTTGTTGAGCCATTGAGTTGTGCCCCTCACTGGTGTGGCTGACGCTGCGGCGGTGGCTGCCATGCAGTGCTACTTCCATTAGCGTAGGGACCCACTTGAAAGAGGGCACTGAGAAGTGGCAAGTGGGTTGATACAGTCTGATCACAAAGTATACTAAAAAACCTCATGTTCATTTTTGCTACATTTTTGCCATGTCATCACATCGCCTGTGCCAGAAGACGGAACACATTGGAGCAGCGGGGGAGAGAGGTGAGTATTTTTATTTTCTTTTAAAAACCCTGCCTATACCTTCCTAAGGGAGATATATACCTGTCTATTCCTGCCTATGGGGGACATGTACCTGCCTATACTTGCCTGTGAGGGACATGTACCTGCCTATGGGGGACATGTACCTGCCTATACCTGCCTGTGAGGGACATGTACCTGCCTATCGGAGACATGTACCTGCCTATGGGGGACATGTACCTGCCTGTGGGGGACCTATACCTGCCCATGGGGGACCTATATCTGTCTACCAAGAAACAGCCATCCAAGTTATTGTTTTCTAAGATGAACAAAGAATTTTGTTTGACAAGCATTTTGAATAATGTTAGACCTCAAGATCTATGCCAGACTACTTGCTTATGGACTTTCTTCTTTGGATGATTCAGGGACCTTATGACGATATAGGTAGAATTTTTAGATTTTTTTTTACTTTTTTTTTTTTTTTTTTTACATTGTTTTTCTACATTTATACATTATGGTATGTTCAGACGGTTTATTTGCGGTGAATGTGCCCAAAGTATGCCCCGCAAATAAAATCATACGATAAGCGGATTTTAACCCTGGTGCGTACTTTGCATATGAAATAAGAAGTGACATGTCGGTGAATGGGAGTGCTGTAGAAAGTATGCACTGGCCCGCATGTACTTTCAACAGCAAGTGTATAGCGGCACGCACAGTTACGCGACGTTATATGCGCCGTGTGAGCCCGATCTTATTGTGATGTAGGCATGATTGTTACACAGAACAGTGTAGCTGTACGGACTAAAATACTGCAGGTTTAGATATACTGGAAGATTAAGATGCACATATTGTAATAAAAGGAGCTTAAAAATTCATTTTGCCTATAAATCCTTTCCTTTTATTGAAGATGGAATCACTGATTGCGGTGGTACTGGCTCTGTATTTCATCTGCTAAAGAGTTTATTAAGCTACTTGATGTCCAACCTCTTTATCCATTACACTGTATTAAATCAGCATGTGCCATATTCACGCACTTATTTTGTGCTGTAATTAGCCACCCTGTACATCCTTACACCACTTCCAGCCACAAATGGGACAATGACTGTCATATAGTGTATCCAGACTAAAAGCTTTGTGCTCCTTGTGTTCACTATTTCAGGGTAGTTTCCATCTTTTCATGTCTTGTGGCTTTTATGCCCTTGATGCTTTTTTACTACATTAGGGAATGTTTCTGCTGTTCATAAATGACCATGATGTACAGAAGTGTCGTTTGCTGTGAGCATGGCTATCTCCACAGTGTTTTTTTTAATATGATCTGATATGCAGCATTACTTTTTTGTGAAAATACAACTAATATGTTTGAAATGGACACAGGTGGATTGCAAACAGATATTGCCTAAGGCAGGGGTGTGCAACCTTTTTATTAGGGCTGCATTGTCATATTGTTTTCATTCACGGGGATGCAATTTAAACATTTCAGTGTTTTGGTAGCCATAATAGCACCATTTTGGGGTGTATATATTTTACCATTTCATTTTTACAATTTGAGTTGGGGGGAAGCAAACATTGAAAAATGCAGTTATTGTGTCCTTCCAACCAAGGCTGTGGAGTCGGAGGCTATTTTGCAAGAGTCGGAGTCGTCATCAAATGGACCGACTCCGACTCCCAAAATATATAAGTTGGTTCAGTTATTTCGATGCAGAGCAAAGAGCAAGAGGAATTGGGTGTTCAGTAGGAACAGCAGTGTCTAAGAGATAAAGGGAATGTGTGGCTGGAAAAAAAACCATATAAAATAGGGGTAGGCTGAATAAAAGAAAAAAATGTAAAAAGTTCTACTTGGCTACCTGTCCCCACCACTGCTGCTTCAGAGCTCTCCGGGACCAGCCTGGATTTACTTCTGGGTCGTCATCTCAACATGCAGGAGAGGCATGCGCTCCATTGCAGCGACTGGAGCACGAGCCTCTTCTGCATGCTGGGACAAGAACATGTAAGCGAAAAGCAAAGGTCTTTTTTTATAATGGAGAACACCCCAAGCATCTTAGATGTAAGCCACTTCTGGTCTATGCCATTGCTGTGGAAGACTGGCGTCAGTCACAGACTTGCTTCTGCAGGTGATAGTGAGGGCAAGCTTCTGTGCCCGTGTTAGGGCTTGTTCACACGGAGTATAGACTCCGTGTTACAAGTGCTTTTAGGGTCCGTCTTGGGATCCGCACTGTCGGTCCCCAAGATAGACCTAAACAATTAGCAGTGAGATTATGAACCACGCAGCGGCGATCTCTCATGTGAACGCCGCTGCGTGTTCGTCATAGACAGCAGTGATAATCTCACTGCTAATTGTTTAGATCCGTCTTGGGGACCGACAGTGCGAACCCCAAGATGGACCCTAAAAGCGCTTGTAACACGGAGTGTAAACTCCGTGTGAACAAGCCCTTAGGCCTCGTTCACACGGCTTATTTCAGAACGTATTTACATCGGATTGCCGATGGTAAATACGTTCTGAAATCAGTTGAAAATCAGTTGCAAATAACTGTCACTAAGTGTGGCACGTATTTGTAACTGATTTCCCGACTGATTCACCATCTCCAATCATTGTAGGTGGTGAATCCGTCCGTAAATAATTGCATGGGACATTGCTTTTCCATCGGATTGCGTCGTCAATGCGGCGGCAATCGGCACGGAATACGCGTCGTGTGAAACGACGAGCCGTATTTTCTATTGAAATCAATGGAAAATAGGCTGTTACTTATTTCTGATGATTTGCCGACGGATTGACGATCGTCAATTCGTCGGCAAATACGCGGCAAAATAAGCTGTGAGAACGAGGCCTTAAAGAGGTATTCCCATTTCATTGATTACCTTTGCCTACATGTTCAAAGCTAAGTAAAGATTTTTACCAAATACATTGTGTTTTTGGTTTTGCTTCTTTAGGTTTGGGGTTATCCCCTGCTTATGTACCAAAGCTTTTTAGGTATGCCCCAAAAAGCGAGTAAAATTGTCAGATTCTACTCTTTAAAGCCACATCGGATGACGTGTTTTTTCATTGAATATTTCATGGGGATTTTGATAGTTTTTAACCAGCGGATTTTCAGTCAGGAAACGAGTCTCATTCATTTCTATGGGATTTGGGACGTGTCAAAAGAACCAAATTTTTACACAATATTTTAACCTTCCCTGTTGACCTAAATAGTATTCCTGTGGAATATGATGGAAGAGTGAACATGTTCTAAGTTTTTTTTTTTTTTTTTTTTTACTCCTTACTCTTGACCAAAATAATATGCATTGTATGAAATGCAACGTTTATTTTCCATTGAGGTCAATGGGGATGATTTGGGTATTTGCATAGATTCCGACTTGAAATGCTGCATGTGTCGACAGTTAGGTTATTGACCATCTCTCTCTGCTCTAGTAGAAAGGCTGGTATAGTGATGTCACTCATTTGCTGTTATCAGTCCAACAGAGGTGGTTTATGTTACTGACAAACGTTAACCCTTTAGGTCTCTGTAGTCATGTGCAATTTTGTTTAAAAACTGCTATCGCTAACAGGCTCAGTTAGGAATTACAGAGCTAATATGCCAATCACTGTTGTAGAACCACCCACAGCCTTACCAGGAAGGTGTACCTGAATTTGACTATAGCACTATAAAAGCATGGGGAGGCAAATCTTTGCATTACCCTGCTGTTGGTGGGGGTCCCTAACCGCATGCTTCCGGTGCAGCAAGTTTATGCTCACACAGCAAGTCGGCAAGAATCTGCACAGGCAAGTCCATACCAGATCATGCAGTTTTTTTTGGGAAACAACAAACAAGAAGCAATTGTCTAAAATAAAAAAGAGAGAAAAACTAAACTCCTCTCCTTTGGTCCTTTGGTAATGTCTGGACATGAGGTCTCTGGCAATGACGCTTTACTTCACTGCAGACAAAAGTGCGTTGGTTTTTGGCAGGTTTTTCAACAGAGACAGGCTAAAAGTTGACAGATGCTGTTCATAAACCCTGGCCTTTTCTTTCTGGATGAAGCTCTTGTTA
>JAODAL010015036.1:0-85297 GCA_025379985.1 Phyllomedusa bahiana
CCCCCCCCCCCCCTCCCCCTCCCCCCTTTTTCCTGCAGTGGGCCCCAAATAAAAACATCAAGGCTCTCTGGAACCACACCACAGACCCTGCTACGAGCTTCCCGACAAAGTCAGGCTGACAGGATCGTAGGTCCCCCCCTTTTGAGCCGGGCGATAGGGTTTGATTTTCGCGAAGTACACCCGCTTTAAGGTCCCCAGTTACGGGTTTGGGGCCCCCAAATACCGGGCCTTTTGTGGTGCTTCGGCATGAACCCCGTTCCATAAGCTTCGTTGCCCCCTAACGTACCGAACGCGTTTCACGTGTCCCTCCTCAAGCCGGTGGTGCTGAAACCCCCTTCTCCTTAGATCTGTTCGCCTTCCCCTGTTCAAGCCAGATAACATTTTTGGGGTCAAGGAGGTCTGGGGGAGAAGACATGAGGGGAAGGGTTCTCCCTTATTGACGGGAAGGGCTTCGGTCCGGGGAGTGTTCAGGGGAACCTGAACCAAATTTTTTGCCCCCTGATCTCCCTCTAGTTTCCCAAAGGAAGGGGGGAGAGCTAGAGGGGGGGGGGATTGTAAAAGGCGCGGGCCGCGCTCGCCGCGGCCGCCCCTTTCACGCACGGGGTCCGGCGCGGGTGCCGCGGTGTCCGCGCGTTGCCCTTCTCCCCCCCCCGGGAAACCCGTACTTACCAGCCCGCCCCTGTGTCCGCTCTGACAGCCCCGCGCTAACCCTGCTTAAAGGGGGCCGACGGCTGGTCTGGATTTAAAGGGCCAGCGCGCCGTTTTGGGTTTTTATTGGGGGGCCGGCCCTATAAAAGGTTTACGCCCCCAGCATTCTGCCAGTTGTGGGGTTTTTTTGGGGCGTTTGAGGTATTGGAGTTCTGTCTGTTTAAACCCGTTTCCATCGCCGCTTACGTTTTGACCTTGCCTGTTTGCCGCCTGCCCTTCCTTTCGTCCCCGACTATGTCTTGGATTCGTCTTTGCACCACGCTGTACCCCGGCCCGCCCCAAGCCAGTCACGTCAGGGGGAACGACCTGGGGCCTCCGCCGCAGCAAGTCCATCCCGCTTTGCGGGGGCTCTGGTGAAAACCGGGGGGGTATTAATCCATTCCCTGGCGTGGCTTAGCATCATCGTTGCGTTGCCCAAAGGGGTCCACCCTGGCTACAGTATCTTGGGCAGATATACACTCCCTCCAGGACCAGTCCAGACACTCTGTCACAAGTATAAACAGAAAAACAAAAAAGTTATTAAAGGCAGAAAATGGCACTGATGCGTAAATAGAGAGCATTTGCATTTTTCTTATACTAATGCATAACACAAACCCTACATATTAGGTATCACTGGAATCATACCAACCTGCAGAATACAGATAAAACCTCATTTATACTGAAGAGTGAACAACATATAAATACTCTTCCCTCCCCCACAAACATGCACAAATCCAATAAAGGAATAGACGCCCCCCCCTTTGGCGTGGATGAAAAAATACTACAAGTGTTTGGTGCAAGATCTGGGTGGCACCCCCCATTCACAATTGAATAAAAAAAGCTAGTTGATCGCACTTACTAAATAGAAAAATCCTGCAGTCAGAACCTTGTTTTAAAATTTTTTGTTTTTTTTTGCATCTCTTTAAAAAACCCCAGGCTATTGCGTTAATACAAAACTGGGTTTAAAACCAGTATGGGCTTGTTGGTAGATGGCCAAGACCGACGCTTACTCATGCACCCCCACAAACATGGCACAAGTACTTTTTTTCTCATGTCATCCCACTTAGACTTCCTTTTGGTTTCCCAGTATATTGTATGGTACAGTCAATGGTACCGTGTAAAAATACACTTGCCCAACAAGAAAAAAATCCCTCATATGTCTATGTAGATGGAAAAATAAAAAAGTTATGGCTTTTGGACCACGAGGGAGGAAATAAACAAAAGAGGCAAGAAATTCTGAGTGGCTGTCAGCAAGGGATTCATTTCAGGAATCTCAGTGGGTGGTGTAAAATATTTCAGGGGGCACAGTGAACATTATTATTTTATTTCAGGGTGCACAGTTTGTAGCATTGTTATATTCAGGGGGAACAATGGTTAGAATATTTGTTTTAAGATAAACTGTCAGGTTTTTTCCTAAATATAGAGACTGAGGATCTACTACGAAAGTGACGAGTAGAAGATGCCTGGATGTAAACTGCAGATTTAAACCCTACGGAAAAGTGTTTGGAGTCGGGGGCCAAATAAAAGAAAAGGAAAGACTTCAGAGAAGACATTACCTATAGTCACTGGATTCTGCCTCTGACTGCGTCATTTCACTCCTGACTTCACTTGTAACAGTAGTTTGTGAAACAACAACACCCAGCATCCCTTTACAATTGTTAGGTCATTTTGGGGGAGATAGTTTGGTAAAAATCTCTGTGGCACATATTACTCTGGAATTTGGTATGTGTCATAGGAAAGAATTGAGAGATTAATAGAAATAATTTTCTGTGGTGCACACACCCAGGGGTTGTCAACCAAAAAAAAACCCTTTTTTTAAAAAATTTTAAAACCCCACCCGTATAAACTCGTGTCCTAGAGCAGACCCCTACAAACCCCTTCACTAATGCAAAGGGAAAATGTTGTACTTTAGCCAAAAAAGTAAAAAAAGAGTGAAGAAACACAATATTTTTTAGGGGCTAATGCGAATATTTGAAGGGAGCTTTCGGAAAAACACTCTTTTCTTCAGTCATGTTTTTTATACAAAAAACTGAAAATTTAAGATTTTTATACACAAAAGACATGGACCTTCAAAGGAACTTAGAATCTTTAAAAATAACAAAATGCATAAAACTAAGACATTATTTACAACGGTCGGGAAATAAATAACGAAACCTTGCCTGACGGGGGATCGAAATTCTTCCTTTTATCTCTTTGCTCTCAGTGGTGATTTCGACCATAAGTTCAACCTAGTGTACATAAAACGGGCATGAAAATTAAGCCCATTTTTGCAGTTTTTAAAATTTTTTGCTTTAATTTTAAATTCCCATTCCTTCCTCTCTCTCTGCATCTTAAAATGTCCCTTCTAAAAGGTACCACCTGATTTCTTCACTCTTCAACTTGATGCAAAGGCAAAGAGAGAAAATTGCCAGCAGTGCTGCAAAAAGTTGCAGGCAGGCGGTGGTCCACAGCTGTGAAAGTCAGTTACATGGTGGCGTGGGCTCAAGCTGAAATTTTGCTCTGGGACCAATGAAAATAGAACATCAATGTTATATCAGTATGGGTCCAATTCCTGGGATAGGATAGGTCATCAATATCTAAGACTGAAAAGCCCATTTTACCTCTTCAGAAGACCTAATTTAGGAGGGCAATCCTACTCTTGACCAAATTTTTTGTGCCCCAATATTTTTTTACATGTGTTTTATTTTTATTTCACTTATTATCTTTTCAACTGCATTTCTTACATCATTATTCCTTAAACAATATATAAATGGGTTACACAAAGGGGCAATAATAGTAAACATCAGGGACAAAAACTTCTCTTCATCCACGCCATAACTTGACTTTGGTCTCAAATACATGATAGTGCCTGCCCCCAAAAAACAAAACAACAATGAAATGTGGGTAAAATTTGGAAAGTTTTTTTCCTATCCCCCGCAGTAGGGGTTTGAGAATTGTCCAGATGATGTTTGCATAAGAAATGACTGTAAGTGTAAAAGGTCCTACAACAACAATGAAACAAAGTAGAAATGTAATAATTTCATTAAATTTTGTGACATTACAGGCCAGACTTGTTAACGGTAGAAGATCACAGTAACAATTGTTGATCCTATTGGAACCGCAAAATGGCAATGAAAATATTAATGTGGTTTGTACTATACCTACTGTTGCTCCACCGAGCCAAGAAGCAAAGACCAACCTGAGAAACATATCTCTATGATAGCATTATTTGCAAAGGATACAAATTGCGTTATATCGGTCATCGCCATGGATCCAGCATGCACATTCGTACAGCCCAGTATAATAACATTCATCTGATGGCACATCCATAAGGGAAGGTTTTTGTTTTGGAAAAAGGGTTGATCAACATTTTGGAGAAATAGTTAAACAAGAAACCTATTCCAAAAGGAAAAAATAGCAAGAAAAAAAACTTGGAGATGGAGTTTGGGGCTAAACTATATACAGAAATTATGAATGTATACCATCAGGGAAATCGTAAAAGTGCAAAGAAAGATCACAAATAGGAGATACCTCAGTTGAAGAACATCCGAAAATCCAACAAGAATAAACTCATGTATTATTGTATAGTTCCTTTTCATCATTTTTTATTTTTTTTGTTAACAATAATATATGTTGTTCTACTTACAAAGAGAAAAAGCAATAAGAGAAAATTCTGATGAATTTTAACAAAAAGCATTTAAAAAAACACAATAAATCATTATTTAAAACATATTATAGCGCTATCATATCAGATAGAATTGGAAATCAGGTATGTTCTGTTCTAGTCAGGTCTAGTTGAAAGATGTTTCATTACAGATATACAATTTTGACTTCAAATGCTCATAAAAAGTCCTAACAATTAGATATTTTCTATTTTATTTAGATATTTTTTAGATATTTTAGATAGGAAAACAAATTAAAAGACAAAGAAGTGCAACAAAAATTCAATATAAGCAATCTTCAGCTATATTATTTTAAGAGAGCTTTGGTTTGTAAGAATGAACAGCTCACTGATCAGAGACATGTTGCAAGCAAATGGAGAAACTAAAACACAAGACATATCCCCTGTCTTCAACCATCAAACTTCATTCCCCGTAACATCAATCCTCTGGTACATCTTTTACCACGGACAAAGAAAGGAAATGCAGTTAATGAAGTCCTCCATTATTAACAACTCTAACAAATCTAATATAATCAATAATAACACTGGGGAACAGTCATTTTGGTGGATTAAAAGTTTCAACCGTTTTTGAGTACGTTTGAGGAGCTGATTCTTAAAATGACACCCGTTTTCCCCTATCACCTCCAGTTTTGGTGATCTGACATTTCCACCCTACCAAGAGTATTTGCTGCTGAAAATAGTGGTCACTCAATATTGTACTAAAAAGATGTTGGAAATCCATGTGAAACAGAAACGACATAAATTTTAGGACATTTAAAGAACACATGCAAACAAAAAAAATGAATGTGCAGGAGCAAATTCATTTCTTTTCATCTGCACTACAGATTTATACAAAAATTAATCACAAGCACAATGTAGAATCATGTAATCAATATCTTTAAACTAGAGCTGCTAGAACAAATTGGATGAGATTTTCTGACTCAGCAGCACTCAATTATCCAAAATAAGGTCAAAATTTCTAGGCACCGAAAAAAAATTACTGCACATTTTAAATTTATATTGACAGCAAATAGTAATATTCTAAATCGTAAATTGTTTATATAAAATGTTAGAATAATAAAATAAAACAAAATTACAAATCCCCTTTTTAATAAAACAAAACGAGAAAAACGGGCAAACAGGGCAGGATCTATTTATTATACCCGTTTTAAAAAAACCCATTGGCCCCAAAAATTTATTTATTATCCACGGAGCTAAACTATACTCCTGAGTTTAATTTGTTTTTAAAAGATATAATTGTCTTGTGTTCATCTTGCCTCCCAAAAAATGTATTCAAAAGCGATCGAAAGTCACGTGTCCCCCAATCTTCAAAAGACAAACTGCTACTCAGCTCCGTAGACAGAAAAATAAAAAAAGTGATGGCTCTTTTGCAGTGCAAAACTGTATTTCTTTTTCTTTTCTTTTTTTTAAAGGGGGTTCATTGTGTTAAAGGGGAAAAAATCTAAATTTTGTATTGCTGTAATCGGAACAACCCACTGAGTAAAGTTGACGATGTCACTTATACCACACAGTGAGAGTTGTAAAAAATAAAAATAAAAACACCACTAAGGTTGCTGTATTTACTTCATTTTGTCTCCTAAAAATACAGAATAAAAGCAGTTAAAGCGCAAGGCGAAACGCGCTTTGGGGTGCGTATCTGCATCCTATACCCTATATTCATCTATGGAACATTGCCATTTACTATATATTCTGATTAAGGTCAGGGAATACTATTAATAGTGTATATTATATATGTGTTATTACTATTGCATAAGGCCTAAGGATTATTTTTTTCCTAATTTTTCCCGATTTTTTTTCTAGTGATGCTTTGGTCTATGTAATGCATTAGTGACCTTTCAATAATTTGTTATTAAAATTTCTTGATTTTTTTCACTGTTGGTGATTTACAGGGGCCCTTTCATGGGGAGGCAGGGGGTTTGGATGCTTGAAAGAGGGACGCACTATGGGGGGGTTGCCGGCAATGCTTACCCCAAGAAACAAGCTGGTTTTCAAACAAAATTTTATCAAAAACCCTTTTAAACCCCGTTCAAGAAAAAAAAGAAAAAATCCGCGGCAGAAAAGCCTGGGGAAAATTTTTAATGTGCAAAATCAGCAGAGATACACATGGTGCGTGTGCTTTTTGGGGCATAGTTTGAGTTTACATATAAATTAACGTTCTTCTGTTTTTTAAGTTATATTTTTAACACCATTCACATTTCGCAGTAAATAACCTGTTATAGTAAATAACCTGTTGTATTAAAGGGGGTTTTTCATCAAGGATGCTGCTTTTTATGTTTTAAAAATCTTGCAAAAACAAGTCACTTTTCAATATTGGGCCATTAACAGTGACCACCTATTCCTAGATATCCCCTTTATGGGCTGCATCAGCTCCTCAGGTCACTATAGCTACAGACCCAGTATTGGAATGGCCCACCAGAGGAACGGTGGATGCTCCGGTAGGCCCCGGGTCCAACACAGAGGGGCCCGCCATGGCCCCGTAATGGTGAGCTGGGCAGCGGCGCGATGAAGTGTTATTTTTATTATTTTTAACGCCACCTATCTGTCTGAGGGGAGCTGTATATACCTGACTGAGGGGAACTGTATATACCTGCCTAGGGGGGCTTATTACATACCTGACTGAAGGGGTGGAATTTCCTTTGAGGGGCTGTAAATTCCTGACTGAGGGGAACGTTTATACCTGCCTGAGGGGGAACTGTTATACCTGCCCTTAAAGGGGGCTGTATATCCTGCCCGAGGGGGGGTGTAAAACCTGACTAGGGGGGGGGATATAAATCCCTGAGGGGGGCTGATATGCCCGGGGGGCCCCGTATAAACTTAATGAGGGGGGCTTTAAAATACCTGCCTGAGGATGGCTGTATATACCAAAGAGGGGTGTAAAATACCCGATTTTAGGGGGGCTGATAACCCGCCAGGGAGTGTATACCCGACTAGGGGGTGCTAACTGAAGAAGGGAGCGTAAACCCGACTGATGGGGAAAAATACCTGCTGAGGGGGTGTAATACCCCACTGAGGGGGCTTATTTACCGAAGAGGGAGCTGTATAACCTGCCTTTCTGGGGGTTATATATATATATGTATATATAAAATTTTATTAATATTAAAAAATTTTAAATTTTCCGACTGAGGGGGGAGATATTCCGACTGAGCGGAGTTTATATATTGACGAGGGGGCGTAAAACCCGACGAGGGGGGGGTGTTATGGAATGTATTTGGTCAAGTCATTTTACCCCCAAAATTGGGCCCCGTGTCCAGGGTACTTGTTGTGTCAAGAAGATAGCTTTAAGAACAAATATGGCGCGGACTCACAGAAGCGTGAACAAAGACAGGCTGGGCAAAAAAATATACTCATAAGGAGAACGAATAGAGAGAGTGGAAATATATATATATATATATATATTGTATAATTTATATAATAATAATTTATATAATATTATATATTAACAATGTTACTATTGAATGTTTGCACATGACACATACAAGATGTCTATATAACCTATGCTGCACAATAAAGATACACAAAGAGTTCACTGGACTGCAGGCTGTCAGTATGTGATTTCTTTCTCTGGTACATGTCATTCAATATACTGATTTGACCCCTTTCTAGAACTTCGAGCACCTTTATGGTTCTGTCTGCAACACTTGGTGCCCCGTGTGAGCAGTGGTATATTTAATCCAGGACAAATCGAATCAGATCAAGGCATGACCATCCACAGACAAAAGGATGAAGCGGTACCACTTCCCAGATCTAGTACGGTAAGATTAATTTAACTCTTACTCAGAACATCTTGTTTCTGTGACTGGGTGACACCTGAGTCCTTGGCAGTTTGGATCAATCCGACAGGTAAATGGTCGTCCATTGCTTAATTACGTACTTGTCATAATTCTTCCTAGTGGGATTTTTCTGTTTTATGTGTATTGAGTATTGAGCCCTCTGGGTTACACAGAGTGTGGAGATCAGCTGGGTAGCACACGGTGTGAGCTCGAGACAGGCTCACACCCTGTGGGGAAAAAATTACCTTATTGTAAAAGCTGGTGAGGGGTCTTCTCAGTGAAGTGTAGACAAATACAGCGGTCTGAGAGGCGCACACTCTGTGAATCAGGAAAAATACTCCCGGTGGAAAATCTGACTCTGTGATATTTGATATGTGTATGTCTTGTGTGTGATATGGGCTAAGGACAAGCTGGTTTAGCATTGATGGTGAAAGGTGGTGGAAGTAATAATACTTCTCCAAGGGAGGAGGGAAAAAGGCAGTAGTCCAAGCTCAGAAACTCAGCAATCCTGTGTTTTGTGATTGTGTATGTCCTGCAAAACTGGCTTAGAGAAATTTTTGATTGAGAAGTGATAAATGGGGGATGAATGGTTAACTGCAAGAGCTGTTTTGTTGCATCTGAATTAGGTTATTGAGCAGTGCTTTGTAAGGGATACGGAATTTAAATTTGAGTTTCAAGCATAGGAGAGAACGAGTTAGGGACTGTCTCAAAGACCTGAGGAGAAAAGGGTTGTTTACTGTGCTAGAAGAGTATTGGTGTACGGTTAGAGTTGGAAATAGGGGTCCAGGAGTCTAAGGTAGACACAGGTAGGACACCAAGGCAGCTGGTCGAAGATTAAGAAGGGAAAACCCAGACGCAGAGGATGAAGGCTTTGATGAAAGTGATGGAAATGCCTGAACGTGGAAGATTGCAGGCAGAACAATGGAAAAAAGGGTTAATACAGAAGGTAAATTAAAGGATCTCGGATTTTTGTTGATGGCGGAAGTCTGGTACAGAACAGCCAGACAGATCCATGAAGAAGGCTGGACAGAAAAATGGCGAGGTACTAGGCGGGGAATTGCTTATGTGTATCATGCCCCAGGAGAAGCTTCCGAGACAATAGAGACAAAGGAGAATGCAATGCCACTGTCCTCCAATGGCGGCAAGCTGACCTCCTGGACTTGTGGGAGATGTAATGTGCTAAATCATGGGTGGTGAGAGGATTGCTGTAACTGTGCGGCACCACACCCCAAGGACGGCCCATCTGCATCACAAGCCATCCCTACCTTAACCAGTTCCCTGCCCACTACAGCACCACCTACTATTTCAGCACCACCTATTACTCTAGCACTGCCTACTACTCTAGCTCAGCCCACTGCACCCAGCATGCCAAGTCTAACAGAACCTCTGGTGCCATTGCCCGCCCCCACAACAGTCTACAACAATACCTCATCTCCTGTAACCCAGCCCACGACACCCGCCCCTAGTGCATCAACACTTCTGGAATGACTTGTGCCAATCTCTGCCCCGTCCATGTCACCTCCACTTCCATCCATGCCTACTGCCTCTATCTTGCCAAAGTTACAGGAACTTCTGATGTCACTTCCACTTCTTTCTGGGTTATCGCCAGTTCGGCAGGCTCCAGGTCTAACACAGCAGGGCTCACTACGGACCCTCAGTGCTGAGGGTGCGCGGCGGTCCCGTATGCTCAGCTGGGCAATGACGCGATGTAGTTATATCATCGCGCCACTCCCTGTCCTCGGTTGCACAGGCCGTCATAGGCTATGCGCCCGAGGAGCTGTCGGAGAAGCGTCCCGCGCTGGGAAAGAAGAGGACAGAAAAGGAGTGCGCTGGTACAGAGGTAAGTTGAGTATTAATGTTATTATTTTTATTTCTGCTATCTATATACTGGCAGTGGGGAGATCTATCTATATACTGGCAGTGGGGAGAGCTATCTATATACTGGCAGTGGGGAGAGATATATATATACTGGCTGGTGGGAAGACGTATCTATATACTGGCAGTGGGGAGAGTTATCTATATACTGGCAGTGGGGAGAGCTATCTATATACTGGCTGTGGGGAGAGTTATCTGTATACTGGCTGGTGGGGAGACTTACCTATATACTGGCTGGTGGGAAGTGCCATCTATATACTGGCAGTGTGGAGAGCTATCTATATACTGGCAGTGGGGAGAGCTATCTATATCCTGGCTGGTGGGGAGATCACATCTATATACTGGCAGTGGGGAGAGCTATCTATATACTGGCAGTGGGGAGATCACATCCATATACTGGCAGTTTGGAGAGTTATCTGTATACTGGCTGGTGGGGAGACTTATCTATATACTGGCAATGGGGCGAGCTATCTATATACTGGCTGGTGGGGAGACTTATCTATATACTGGCTGGTGGGGAGACTTATCTATATACTGGCAGTGGGGAGAGCTATCTATATACTGGCAGTGGGGAGAGCTATCTATATACTGGCTGGTGGGGAGAGCTATCTATATACTGGCTGATGGGGAGAGCTATCTATATACTGGCTGGTGGGGAGTGCTGGCTATATACTGCCTGTGGGGAGTGCTGGCTGGCTATATACTGGCAGTGGAGAGTGCTGGCTGGCTATATACTGGCAGTGGGGAGTGCTGGCTATATACTGCCTGTGGGGAGTGCTGGCTGGCTATATACTGGCAGTGGAGAGTGCTGGCTGGTTATATACAGGCAGTGGGGAATACTGGATGGCTATATACTGGCAGTGGGGAGTGCTGGTTATATACTGCCTGTGGGGAGTGCTGGCTATCTATATACTGCCTGTGGGGAGTGCTGGCTGGCTATACACTGGCTGTGGGGAGTGCTGGCTGGCTATATACTGGCAGTGGGGAGTGCTGGCTGGCTATATACAGGCAGTGGGGAATACTGGCTGGCTATATACTGGCAGTAGGGAGTGCTAGCTATATACTGCCTGTGGGGAGTGCTGGCTATCTATATACTGCCTGTGGGGGGTGCTGGCTGGCTATATACAAGCAGTGGGGAGTGCTGGCTGGCTATATACTGGCTGTGGGGAGAGCTGGCTATCTACATACTGGCAGAGGGGAGTGCTGGCTGGCTATATACTGGCAGTGGGAGAGCTATCTATATACTGCCTATATAGCCCACCAAAGGCTATTACCACCTACCAGGCAGTTATTCACATGTTTCTACCTATTCAAAGTAATAGGTTAATCAGTTGTACGGTGGGAGGGGCTAGCCTCAGGTGGGCGGATATGAAAAAAAAAAACTCTTTTTATGACTCTTTTCTGGCTGAAAACTGCAGATTTGAGCACTAAATGCTATAAAACTACAGCATCTTACAGAATAAGGGACACAGCGCTGCAAACGGCATATCTGTCACTAGCTTGTTTTGCCCTCGGCAAGGAGTGCATAAACTATGTGACAGGTTCTCTTTAAGAACAAATATGGTGCAGACTCACAGAAGTGTGAACAAAGACAGGCAGGGCAATAAAATATACTGATAAGAACAAATAGAGAGAGAGTTGATATATGTTACATGTTGCCATGGAATGTTTGCACACGACACGTGCAAGCTGTCTATATAACCTGTGCTGCACAATAAAGAAACACAAAGGGCGACATGTATGAACGGGCTTATCACCTGTTTTTTGAAGTAACCTGCGCCTCCCGGTCCGAATCCCCCTGTCGGACGCAGGGAAGCAGTGTTAGGCGCAGCGTTCGCCACTTTCAGCTGCGCCCCACATGAAGGGGCGTGCAATGGGCGCGGTGTTGGCGCGGTGTAGGCGTTGCGGGGCGGGACGCGGCGCGCTCGAAAACTCCGAGGCATGTACGATCGCGAGTCTGCAAAGTGCAGCGCATTGCAGCGCTCGGCAGCTCCGACAGTCAGACCTAGTTTATTTTGGTCTAAATGCTCCGGCGGAGGCGAAATGAAGCAAGAACGGAACATGAGAGGAAGCATACAGAAGATCGCAAAAGGAATCTTGGCGCTCCGCTCCGTGCAGCATGGAGTATGATTCCAAAAAAATCGCCTTTATAAAGGCGGAAAACATTCTCAGAAAAAGAGCACAAACCTCAACAATAAAAAATAATAAAAAAAAAAACACTTTCCAAAAATCTAGAACGGCACAATATCAAGAATTAGGATATTGGAAATTGCCAGGAAATACAGTAATTCAAATTCTGAAAGCTATTCTCATTGGTCGGCAGAAACCGGCCAATAAGAATAGGAGCGACAGTGAACCATTAAAACCTATGGAGAACTATTGACCAATCAAAATCAAAGGCGGGACAGTTCAAAAGACAGTAAAAATATAGAAAAGAGCTGATTGGCTGAGCTAGCGATGGCTTGGCTATCCCAGCCAATCAGAGCGCGAGCTACTTCTCCCATTGTAGTCTATGGAGAGATCGGCGCAATGCAATCTCAGCGCTCAGCGCCGTGCGGCATGGAGTATGATTAAAAAGCGCTGAAACCTTCTCTAAGAATAATTCAGTTAAATCCCTAACAACGCATTTGTCACCGAGACCGGCGCTACATAAGGAATTGCAATATAGATAATTGCCGGGAAATACAGTAATTCAAATTGTTTAAGCTCTTCTGATTGGTCGGCAGAAGCCAGCCAATCAGAATAGGAGCGACAAAGACCCATTATATCCTATGGAGGAGTATTGACCAATCAGAATAGGAGCGACAAAGTCCCATTATATCCTATGGAGGAGTATTGACCAATCAGAATAGGAGCGACAAAGACCCATTATAAGGTATGGAGGAGAATTGCCGAAGTTGTCCCGATGTGTATATAAAATGAATAATAATATGGGGGTAAATAAAAAAAATATTAATTCAATAAAATCAGGTTTATTTCTTTATTTTCTTAGCCAAGGATCAATAGTATTGGTGTACCGAAAATAAAGAAATAAAACAGGATTTTATTGATTTAATATTTTTTTTCGTTACCCTCATATTATTATTAATTTTATATACACATCGGGACAACTTCTGTAGTGTTATAATTTGATTTCGGCCGTGTACAGTTTGATTTCAGATTGCATTAGAAAACCCATAGGAGCGTCGCTCGCTCTCCCATGGTCCAAATAACGGCGCCTCTTTTAACTTAGCCAATCACAGAGCGCGCTCAGAATTTCTTTTTCCCATAGAACTCTATGAGAAAGTAGCTCGCTCCCTGATTGGCTAAGCTGGACGAGCCCCCGCCGCTTCAACCAATCAGCTCGTTTCTGCCTTTTTACTATATTTTGAACTGTCCTGCCTTTGAATTTGATTGGTCAATATTTTTTCCTTTGGTTAGAATGGGTCCCTGTCGCTCCTATTCTGATTGGTCAATACTCCTCCATAGGTTGGAATGGGCCACTGTCGCTCCTATTCTGATTGGCTGGTTTATGCCGACCAATCAGAAGAGCTTAAACAATTTGAATTACTGTATTTACCGGCAATTCTCTCTATTGCAATTCCCTATGTAGCGCCGGTCTGATTTATTTTTAGAGAAAGTTTCAGCGCTTTATCTGATAATGATTTACACTTAATAAAAATGATTTTTTTATTCACACTCCATGCCGCACGGCGCTGAGCGCCGAGATTGCATTGCGCCGATCTCTCCATAGAACTACAATGGGAGAAGTAGCTCGCGCCTCTGATTGGCTGGGATAGCCAGCCCTCGCAGCTCAGCCAATCAGGGCTACTTTGTCTGTATTTTTACTGTATTTTGAACTGTCCCGCCTTTGATTTTGATTGGTCAAACTTCTCCATAGGATTAATGGGTCTATTGTCGCTCCTATTCTGATTGGCTGGTTTATGCCGACCAATCAGAATAGCGTACAGAATTTGAATTACTGTAGTTCCCGGCAATTCTTTCTATTGCAATTCCCAGTGTAGCGCCGGTCTCGGCGACAAACGCGTTGTTCGGGATAGAATTGATTTATGTTTATAGAATGTTTGAGCTCTTTTTCAGAGAATATTTTACAACTAATAAAAATGTTTTTTTTTAATCATACTCCATGCCACACGGCGCTGAGAGCCGAGATTTCATTGCGCCAATCTCTCCATAGACTACAATAGGAGAAGTTGCTCGCGCTCTGATTGGCTGGGATAGCCAAGCCCCCGCTAGTTCAACCAAACAGCTCTTGTCTGCATTTTTACTATATTTTGAACTGTCCCGCCTTTGATTCTGATTGGTTCAAACTTCTCCATAGGCTAAAATGGGTCCCTGTCGCTCCTCTTCTGATTGGTTGGGATAGCCAAGCCCCCGCTAGCTCAGCCAATCAGCTCTTTTCTGCATTTTTACTGTATTTTGAACTGTCCCGCCTTTGATTCTGATTGGTCAATAGTTCTCCATAGGTTTTAATGGTTCACTGTCGCTCCTATTCTGATTGGCCGGTTTCTGCTGACCAATGAGAATAGCTTTCAGAATTTGAATTACTGTATTTCCCGGCAATTTCCAATATCCTAATTCAAGAATTAGGATATTGGAAAGTGATTTTGTTTTATGTATTTTTTATTTTTGAGGTTTGAGCTCTTTTCTGAGAATGTTTTCCGCCTTTATAAAGGCGATTTTTTTATTCATACTCCGCACGGACATCTTAATTGAGTTCTCGCTGTTTTCCAGCCTGTCTCGAATCGGAATACATGTGAGGCGCAGTCCCACACTGCGCCTATGTCCCCGCACTGCGTCCATGTCCCCGCACTGTGCCCCACACACTGGCGAGGCGCAGGGAACTTTTCCCCGCATGTATGAGCGCACCTCCTCGGACGGCGAATGTTAGGCGCAGCCCCGCACTGAGCCTCAGTCCCCGCACTGCGCCCCACACACTGGCGAGGCGCGGCGGACTTTTCCCCGCATGTATGAGTGCACTACCTCGGGCCGAGAATCATAAGCGCAGCGCCGCACGCCGCCTAAGTCCCGCACTGCGCCCCAAACACTGGCGAGGCGCGGCGGACTTTACATGTAATGTATGAGCGCGCCCCGGCACCGACATAAATCAGGCGCAGATTTCGCCGGAATACCGGCGGAAAGGTGCGCCCCGACGTGGCGAGAGTCATACATGTCACCCAAAGACTTCACTGGACTGCTGGCTGTCAGTTTGTGATTTCTTTCTCTGGCATGTGTCATTCAATTTACTAATTTGACTCCCCACTAGGACGTCGAACCCCTTTGTGGTTCCGTCTATAACAGCTGTATATACTTGCCTGAGGAGGCCTATCTATATACCTGCTTTACTGAGGGGAGCTCTATATACCTGCCTGTGGGAGTCTTTCTATATACCTGCCTTTCTGAGGGGACCTATATATATCTGCCTAACTAAGGGGACCTATATGTGCCTGCCGTACTGAGGGGACCTATATACTCCTGCCTAACTAAGGGGTCCTCTATATACCTGCCTTACTGAGGGGATATATACATGCCTGACTGAGGGGACCTATATAGCTTCCTATCTGAGGAGACCTATAGAGCTTCCTATCTGATGAGGGGAGCTATAGTGCTACCTAACTGAGGGGACTTTGGATTTGTGTCCAAATCTTCAGGGACAAGTGTTGGCCAGGAGAAATCAGCCTGGTGGTGTGGACTGGATGGAGAAGAAAAGGGAACGTGAACGGATCATTGGAGAAACGTCACCTGTGAGTCACTAAATGTACCTCAACTGTAATCACCTATATGTGTACAAAGTGTAATGGTTTATATTCAGTAATGGTGTGGCGGTATTATTCACTATATTTACTATTTTGCCATAGGCAAACTTAAACTCTATCAGTTCTCTATTGGAGATTATGCGGTATTGTTCAGTCACTATGTGGTGGTGATATGTGTTCATGGTGTGGTGGTGATATGTGGTCATAATGTGGTGTATTTAGTCACTGTGGGGGTGATATGAGATCATAGTGTGGTGGCATTATTCAGTCACGATGTGGGGGTGATGTGAGGTCATGGTGTTGTGGCATTATTCACTATCTGTGTGTGACATGTGTTCATCATGTGGTGGTATTATTCAGTGGTGGGGATATGTGGTCATGATGTGCCAGTATTTGGTCTTAATTATTGGTAATTTTAGCCTTGGGATTCTGGTTGTATGCAGCGATGTTATTTGATAACTGTACGACCATTATTTAGTGGTTTTATACATAGTACCTTGCGTTACAGTTTTTGATATATTTATATAAAATGTGTTAGTCCAGGAGGTCTTTAGACCTTTTATGTTCACCACCGGTGTTCTGCTAAATTAGGTGAGAGAGACTCAGAAGCCCCAGTGCTTCATCTTCATTTAAGGTTAGTGTGATGGTGTCATCACATCGATCTGTATAAGTTGAAGTGAGACCGGGCGAGGCACTGTACAGGTGGTGGAGACAGCGAGGCAAAGTGGACCCTAAAATCAACTCTTCTGGTGGCCCTAGGCACCCCCAGTCTGACACTGTACAGACCTTTTCTATCACTCCTGATAGGCTGCCAGCGCTAGTCGCTATAGCTACAGACCTGTTGTCCTCAGCAGCTCGTCACTCCAGGCCAGTAGAAGCCAGTAGAAGCCAGTAAGTCCTTAATTCAAAAATGAAACCGAGAAAACAGGACTGAGGTGAGATGAATATATGTAGTGAGACAACCCCTTTAATTCTACAGGTTATTACGGTCGTGTCGATACCTATTATGTGTAATTTGTTTTCTTTTTGTGTAATGTATGCCCAATAATTTTTTTATTTAAGATTTATTCGTATTTATTTTATTTTTTCCACACTTTTGTATGTTTTTTTATATTATTTTCTAATCCCATTAAAGGGGTTGTCTTACTACATCAATTCATGTTACCTCAGTCCTGTTTTTTCAGTTTCATTTTTGAATTCAGGGGAATTTACTGGCTTCTACTGACTATTACTGTCCTTCAGTGATGAGCTGCTGAGGACACCAGGTCTGTAGCTATAGCAACCAGCACGGGCAGCCTATCAGGAGAGATTGAACAGGTCTGTAGCTATGGAGACCTGAGTAGCTGATGCAGCCCATACAAGAGGGGATATCTAGGAATAAGTCGGGCACTGTTAATGGACACATATTGCAAAGTGACTTGTTTTTTCAAGATCTTTAATATAAAATGCAATCCTTGTAGTGAGACAACCCCTTTAAGGGAAAATTATTGTACTTTTTTTTATACTTGGTAATGTATCAGCATCAAGGAATGAAGACAGCCCTGTGGCTACTCTAGGTCCCCAGGGCTTACTGTATAGATATTCCCCAGGCTGCATCAGGTCACCGGAAGCCCCAATCACCCGATGGAGCAGGTGAATGCTTTTTGATTATGCTGCAGTCACGGAACGTGGCAATCAAAGGGATTAGCACCAGGAATCGGAGGTTTCCTCCACTTCCCGGCCAATTACAGAAACTGCTTTAGGAACGGAGCTGTTCAGTATAGCTCTGTTCCCAGCGCAGCTGTAGCACTGGGAGCTGTAAAACTCCTCTTTTTACAGCAATGTCTCTAGATGGTGGGTGGTCATTAAGGAGTTAAACCTGTATTGGATTTAAGAGACCCAAGGATCTTTGACATGTGACTATGAAGTTACTAAAGGTCCTTTAGCTCTAAAAAATACCACAGAGAAGGATGAGCCAGAAGATTAGTAAGCTAGGCTACAGCTCCAGCCTATATGTGACAGAGGAGGGAACTACAGCAGTGGTCTATATGTGAGAGAAGAGGTCGCTACTGCGGTGCACTATATTTAAAAGAGCAGGAGGCTACAGTAGTGATCTATATGTGACCACATAGGGAGCTACAGCAGAGGTCTATATTTTATAGAGGAGGGGGCTACAGAAGTGGTCACAATGTTACAGAGGATAGAGCTGGCATAGTCTTCTATATGTGACAAGTAAGGAGGCATAAGCTCCTGTCTATATGCAGTAGAAAAGGTGCTAACAGCAGTCTACATGTAAAAGAGGAATGGCCTGCAACAGTGGTCTATTTGTGACAAAGGACTGTGCTACAGTAGTGGTCTATATTTGAAGAGAAGAGGAGGCTACAGCAGTGGTCTATATGTGACAGAGGAGAAGTCAACATCAGCAGTCTATAATCAATATAGGAAATGCTATAGCAGTAGTCTATGTATGATAGAAAATGGGTCTACAGCAGTGCTCTATATTTAACAGAGCAGAAGGTTACAGAAGTGGTCTCTATATGGCACAGAGGGGATTACAGAAGCATTCTATATGTGATGGAAAACTGGCACTTAATAGCGCTGCAACACGCCCGAATATGTCCTGCAATTACGGTGATTCATAGCTCTTATTGAGATCTATAAATACCTGACGTTTCCCCGATGCGAGAAAGAAGTGAAAGTCAATGGGGGCTGGCACAGAGCACTTTAAAAGCACATGCTGGCCAGCATGTACTTCTGAAAAATGCGACGTATTGTGCCGCATATAGTACGCACTGCAATATGCCATGTGAACATACCGATAGGGGAGGCAGCTCTGGGAGGTGAGTCTGACACCCAACAAGGAAATTCAAGCAGAAACTCTCAAAAAACTCCTAAGTTTAATGGAAGCAAGAAATGTGAAGGTGATATCAAAGAAGGGCTCCTATGTTAACATGTAACTTCAAACACAAGGCCATACGTACAGCTCAACAGCTGGACACAGAACTATTCCAAGTAGGCAGCAAAATAAGCCCCAGTACCACATGGAAAAAGTTGACAGTTCACTATTGAACAATTGCTCTGGTATACCACATGTATTAATGGCACCTTTTTTCAGCCTTATTTATATGCAATTATTATACTAGAAATCACCCCCCTCATGGATAGTAGGTGTGTGAGTGGCTGTTTATTATGTGCATTTGTGCGATCTTCCCTGTATGTTATAGTGGCTTTTCTGCATAAGGGTGAGAACGTATTATTATTTAATTTGCAGTTTTTTACTGGGCAGTTGCCACTCTAGTGGATGGGTGTGTGGGCAATTGTTCACTAGTGAGCTGCACCTATTACATTTTTCCCACATGGTACTAGAGCTTATGTTGCCTCCTATTAGGAGTATCTTGTTGTCCAGCCATTGAACTGTAAATACTGCCTTGTATTTGTGTTTTTAAGTAAATAATGTCCCGTCTTTCTGTGATATTTTTTAACAGGTATCTTTGACTGTTTCGATTGAAAAGGCTATTGATTTCAGTGAATGTGACCTCTTTATGCTGTAAATTACAAAATGTTTTGCACAATAATTTCAAATAGTGCATTTTTAATCTTTTCATTCAAAAGCCGCAAAAAATCATTGGGAGATTCTTTCAAAACAACACGATTAATACTCTAACAGTTGATGATTTAATCATTATTCTGACTGTCATTTGCATTGACTAATTAGGTAAATCAAAGAAAAATGTGATTTGCATACTAATTTAGATTGCGGTGTATAATTATGTTGCAAGAAACGACATGAAATTTTACTGATCATACGCCATGGCTGCCACCATAAAGCATTCTGCACTTCCCAATAATAGAGAACAGCAAATTTTCACAGCAGGTTGATGAACATTTTTGGAATTCTAGTCTACAAATATTTTTTTTTCCAAAATAAAAAAAAATTGAAGAAAAAAATCTATGCATTATACAGTACATGTTGTGTGTATACACAGAAACCTGGAGAGATAAGCACTTCTGCCAGTGCACATTATACTGAAGGTTATGAACATGCACAACTTCAATCACAATAAACAATTGGTGAGTGAGTAAGTAAGTTGAGTATTTTGTCCATAATATCCTGCTATGTCTTACTGGTCTGCCTGGGCAACCTCTCTTGTAGGGGCCTACAACCTTGGGAAGCCAAGTGGAGACAGACTGAGGGCCACAGGCAACTTCTTATTGGTGCGCACACATGGTGCCTGTATTTCCTAATGGCACGGCACCAACTGAGCTATCCCACTCACCAAATCTGTGCCATTGACCCGTGTCTCTTGAAAACCCTTGCTCATGGCCGTCAGGACAGTGAGTACTTGTGGCGAGACTGCGTCCCTTCCCAACACTGTCCCTGATAAGAGGCAAATGTTCACAATTCCTTCCCTGCTCTAGTGTGAGACACTGGACTGGTACTCCTCATATTTGTGTATTTGACAGCGGAATCTGCTATTGTTGGACTAACACCATCTAACTACGAATGTATTGTGCTCCATGGACCTAGTACCACTACGTTGTTTTGAAGCTGGCAGCCTTAAGACTTAAACATCTAAACTCTGTAATTGCACACAAAGGTTTCTGTACCAAATATTAAGTTCTATTTTTCTTTTGTATCAAATACTTATTTCATGCAATAAAATTCAAATGAATTATTTAAAAATCATACAATGTGATTTTCTGTATTTTTTAGATTCTGTCTCTCACAGCTGAAGTGTACCAATGATAAAAATTACAGACCTCTCCATTCTGTGTAGGTAGGAAAACTTTCAAAATCGCTACACTGTAAAATTAGACCAGATTATTTAGACAAATGCCCAAAATGTCACCTGTCTTCTGGCTCCTTTGTCTACTTGATTTAGACGTTTTCCAAGGTTTGTGGCTCCTGGGAAGAGAAAGTTAAATTTTTTAATAATTTGTAAACCAGAAGTTTTTATTGAATTTTTTTCTTAAGAGTACAACAAAGAAAAAGGGGAGGGAGAAAACATACAACAATAGGGAAGAGGAGCTCACATAGCTCAACAAACAATGCTTGAACAATATAACAGTTACTAGCATAGTGAACAGCTACGAGATACATGTTGTCATGGTCAAGAACAGATATACAAGAGGATACATTTCTTTTGAAGTCGGTCAAGTATAAAAGGCAGGAGATCAAATACCAGGAACTAGTATTATTAATAATACATAATAGGTAAACATCAACGGCCTGTTAAGAACTGAGAGATTATGTAAGAAATAGAGGTAGACCATAGTTAGGGATCATTTGAAATATTTGGAGCTTCTCCAGGGCTCCCACTTAACCATTATTTTAGAGACCATGTGAGGAGGAACTGCTAAAGAGGTTTCACATCTGTAATGGAAATTAATCCTATCTAACACTTCTCTTATGGTTGGGGGGATCTGAGCTTTCCAATGTAGCGCTATGGAGAGTCTTGCTGCTATAAGAATGTGTTGGAGTACTGTTCTAAATTGGGTTAGGAAGTCTTGAAGTGATAAATCCAGGATTGCTAATGAAGGGTTCAAATGGAACTTGAAGGGGACTATCTTGCTTATTAAGAGATTAACATCGAACCAGAATTTTTGGATAATGGGACAACTCCACCACATATGGAGTAAAGTACCATCTTCGCCACACCCCCTCCAACACAGTCTAGATTGTGATTTCAAAATGTGTGCTAGGCGGGTAGGATTTAAATACCAGCGAAGATAACATTTTTTCATGAGTTCTAAATGGTTAGTGCACCTGGAATGTTTAGTTACTGAGAAAGAGGCCGTCAGCCACTCCTGCTGTGAGAAGAAGCATGATAGTTCCTCTTCCCATTTTACTATGTAGGAGGGCTTCGTATCTTTGTCGCCTGCTATCAGCAGATTATATACTATGGAAATACCTTTAGCGAACCTCTGTTTGGTGGATAGAAAACTATGATATTTTGTAGGAACCACCTGCCGTTTCGGCCATCGCCAAAAATTGACTGCATGTCTGATTTGTAAGTATTGGTAAAAACAAGATCTAGGCAGAGTATATTTCTCTTTGAGATCTCCAAAAGATTTGAAAGACATCTCAACAAAAAGGTCACCTATAGAGGTAACTCCTGCATTTATCCAGCTGGACAGTGGAAGTGAGGGTACGTTTACTCCAACAACCATGAGTGGACATAGGTCTTTAGAAATTTTTATCCAATTCTCTGCTACTACGTACTTGGACCAGACCGCAACAGCATGTGATAGAGAGGTAAGTTGGAATTGAGGAAGTTCGATATCAAAAAAGGCAGCTAATAGGATGTCCTTAACAGAATGTGGTTGGACGGAGGCATTTTCTATCTGTGACCAACCTTGAAGACCTGGCTCATCCCACAGAAAGTAAATGGGATCAAGAATGGAAGCTATATTATATGATTGTAAATGTGGGACTGACATACCACCATTGTTAAGACGTAGGAAGAGATGTTGTTTTTTTTATATCTGGGTTTTTTATCACTCCAAATGAATTTCAAAAGCTGGGATTGAAGTTTGTTAAGTAACAGGGGCGGGAAAAGGTATGGTAAGGATCTAGCTATGTATAAAAACTTGGGTAGTAAAAGCATTTTGGTGACATTAATCTTTGCCAACCATGAGAGAGGGAGGTTGTTAAGCCTATTAATTTCTGCTGCAAAAGTTGTAGAGAGGTCCAATAGATTTAGGTTAATGGTTTGTTCTACAGATTTTGCAATTTTTATACCCAAATAGACGCCCAGATAAACTTATAGCTGGAAAGTTGTTGTTTTACTTCCGATGTTATGTATAGTGGGAGTATCACAGATTTAGTTTGGTTTAATTTATAGTAAGAAATCTTCGAGTACTGTTGTAGAATATTCATTAGTTTGGGAATTCATGTGTTTGGCTGCGAACACATAATTAAGATGTCGTCGGCAAAAAGATTAATTCTGTGTTCTGAGTCGAATAATTTAATACCTGAGACTTCTGGAGAGCACCTAATTAGTTCTGCCAACAGTTCTACGCATAAAATGTAGATTAGGGGAGATAGAGGACATCCTTGCCTGGTTCCATTAGATATTGAAAAGGAACGCAAAAGAAAACCTGAAGTATATACTCTTCCTGAAGGTCGGGAATAGAGGGCCAGAATGGCTTGTAAAATTTGATTTTGAAAACCAAATTTGGTTAAGACCTCTCTAAGATAAAGCCAATTGAGCCTATAAAAGGCCTTTTCTGCGTCTAAGGAAGGAAAAAGCGTAGGTAATTTGTGTAAACTAGCCAATTGCATCACATTCAGGACTCTCCTGATTCCATCTCTGGTTTGGCGAGCTTTAACAAAACCTGACTGATCTTTGTTGATTAGTAGGGGCAAAAAATTGTTTAGCTGGTTAGCTAATAATTTAGAGTAGAATTTTATATCACTATTTAACAAGGATATCGGCCTGTAATTGATCACTTGATCTGCTGGTTTACCAGGTTTGGGTATTGTCGTTATCAGGGCTGCTAGCATTTCTTCTAGGGCCGTACCAGAGGACATAAAATTCTGGAAAAGAACCACTAAGTGAGGCGACAAGGTTGATTTAAAGAGCTTATAGTATTCATTATTAAGTCCGTCAGGACCTGGGGACTTATGAAGTTTAGAGTCTGAGATGACTCTTTCAACTTCTGCTATTGTAGGTGGCTGGTTCAGATCAGCTAACTGGTCATCAGTTAAAGACGGTAGCTTGATTTTCTCTAGAAAAGATGAAATATCCGCAATATGAATGGGGGGCACCTCAGGGTCGTTTTTAATGTTATACAAGCTGGTATAGTAGTCAGCAAAACTATTGGCGATTTCTTGGGGATCACAAATTTTTTTGTTTGGAGTAATAGTTATAGAGGAGATTTTGGCTTTGGCTTGATATTTTTTAACTCTTTGGGCAAGAAGTTTGGTTGGTCTGTCTCCTTGGAGATAAAAGTTCCACTTAAGTGTTCGTTATGATGCAGATTGAGATTTCGTAGATGTGTTCTTCACTGATATAGCCGTTCTTTATTTGTTGGGCTCGGATCTGTTTTATCAAGGGTTTATCAAGGGTTTTTTAGATTTTCCAAAGTCGCCGTCATCTCGGCGTCCCTTTTCTTCTTGTCTCTAGCAGCTACGTTAATCCAGACACCCCTTATAACTGCCGTGGGGGCGCACCAAAGAATTTCTGGTGAAGGGGCAGATGGGGTATTTATTTCAAAATATTCTTCCAGAGCGGTTTGAACTTCTTTGATTATTCACAGGGATTTTAAGATAAAATGGTTTAAACGACAAGGCATATGAGGAGGCATAGTGAGATTGTCTTTCAAGGTTAAGAACACTGGGGCATGGTCGGACCAAGATATCTGCCCAATCTCTGTTTTAACTACTGAGGGTAGGGCTTTCCTATTAACTAAGAAAAAGTCTGTTTTGGAATGCGTATTTTTAGAGGCAGAAAAGTATGAATAGTCAATCTCCATAGCGTGTTGGTATCTCCAAGGGTCGTGGAGATTTTCTTCCCACACTAAATTTTTGAGTTCCGGTGCGTACCGAGAACAACCAGATGATCTATCTATTTTTTTGTCTATTACTGTGTTGTAATCTCCACAAATAACCAATCGGCCAGCCTCAATCTTCTTTGCTTTATTTAATACTTTGGATACAAACGACACTTGTTTTGTATTGGGCGCGTATAAGTTAACTAGGGTATGGACAACCGAATTTAGTTCACAGATTAGTATTAGATATCTACCGTTTGGGTCTGACGAAGCATTCCTGTGAAACGTGCGTTGGGTCTTTTCAGCGTGCTATGTGGTCTGTATTATCCCATTATTATGGCTTTATTTTGAATTGGTTATTTATACACATTGGTTTGGATTATATATATGTATTATTTATGTTACCTTGTTGGGGCATTTGTATTTTATTTTATATAGTACTCTAAATCATGTGTACCATTTTTATTATCCTTTTTTTTTTATTGAGTTTAGATTTTTATATCTTGGATAATACAGTACTAACGAGAACACTTTTGCACTTTTTTGCACCACTATTGTTTATTTTTATATTCGTGTGTTACATTTACTTTTAACTACAAGAATTTTTTATTTATTGGGTAAATGTCTAGTCTTTTGGAGATTTCTCTGGGCATTGATAGAATTTGTTATCATTTTACCCGTAGTGGTGGGTTTATTTTTTTGTTATTTAGTCTGGCTTTATGATTGGCGGTATACACTTGTACCAATATAATTTTAACAGGCAATATACGTCCTTTAATTAATATTGCTTGAACATCAGGCGGATTTTCTTAAATGAGAATAAAGATAGATGAAAGAAGATAGGGGAAACCGTTTATGCTTACAATGCCTTACTCGTATCAGATTGTTTCAGAAAGGGTATCATGAATAGATGATAGCATTACGTTGACTAACGTCAATCTGAGGTGGTCGTATAGTACGATATCGGCAATTATCAAGCCAGGCGTATTGTCGAAATCCATCGGGAAACAAAAAAAAATACAAAAAAAAAAAACAAATCTTTCCTGATAGCTCCCGATAATAGATTAATCGCCGATGACCATTAAAGTCTATGCGAGAGAGGAACAACACCTTCATTTCTCTCTTAACAACCAAACATGGCCTCTGTATAACTGGAATTAACATCCCACGACAGTGTCAAATCGGATATCGAGGGAGCTCACACTCACTATACATACAACAAACATGCTCACACCTCTCCAAGGTTAAATAAAAGTCAGCACAGAAATAAAAGTCACTGAGACCATTCACTAATCCCACCCGTAGTCTTTCTGTCTACAGCGACAGCCACCTGACACTCTCACAAACAATCATGACTGACACACACACAAATTAACAAAAGTGCCAAGATCAAAGTGCAGTAAGATTTGAACCATATCATTTGTCTACTGCACAACACATAGGCGCGAGAAAACATTCTGATCTAATACCATCCTGTCCTGGAACGCACATGAGACCCTTAAACCCTGTCTGACCCAACAGATTAAAAATGCTGGAAAACTAGCGCGATTCTTTGGATAGAACCACCACTTATCAGTTGAACTAGAACATTAAACTATATCTGTCCCTGTACCGCAGTATGACCAATATATACGCTGTCTGACCACAATTGAGTTTACAAGTGCTGGGAAAAACTGCGATCTCTTGAGAATATCACCATTTTAGTTGAACTGGTACTTGACTATATCTGCGTACTTGTACCACAGCATGAACCCCAACCTGCAAGACCCCTAAATTAAAAAAGTGCCGGAAATAGGAAGTCTTTTAACCACGGCCATCTCTGTATAACGAGCGTTCTCTCAAGCAACTGAGACATTAAATTATATCTGTCCTGAAGACCCGCATGTTATTGACCGAATCCAAACCTGTCTGACCCACAGATTAAAAAGAGCTAGGGAAAAGGAGTCATTGAACCACTCATTTTAGTTCGAATCTCGGACATTGAACAATACCTGTCCTGGGCCACGATCATGAGCCCCAAACCGCATTACCCACAGATATAAAAAGTGCCGTAAAAAAGAGATGTCTTTCAAACACTCCATTTTAGTTGTCACGATAGGACATTGACTATACCTGTACCAGGTCCACAGCATGAGCCCCAAACCTGCATGAACCCACAGATTACAAAAATGTGCCGGAAAAAGAGTCTTTCAACCATCCATTTTAGTTGAACGTGACATTGACTAATATCTGTCGCTGGGCCACATGCATAGATATATCCCCAAACCTGCATGACCCTCCAGATATTTTAAAAAGTGCTGGTGGAAAAAGGAGATCATTTAACCAACCATTTAGTTGACCTTACATAGACTATACCTTGCGACCAGTGCCTCAGCATGAGCCCCAAACCTGCATGACCCCCAGACTTAAAAAAGTACCGAGGGAAATAGGAGTATTAATACACACAGTCACCATTTTACTGAAAACTCTGGAACATTGATCTATATTCATTTCCTGAGTAACCGAGTGTGTGTGTGCTAGTGTGCTGTGTTAGGTTCCGGGGTGGGGGGTGGGGGTGTGGGGGCAGGGGGGGGGGGGGGGGGGGGGGGGGGGGGGTGGGGGGGGGGGGGGGGGAGTCGCTGTGCTCTTGAGTATCCATACCACATTTAATGTACAATATTTCAGGTAGGAAAAATTAATTGAACACACATGTATCTATATATTATTGTGCGAAAGATCATTCAGCTATGAAAGCGTCATTTGGCAGTTATCTTTTTCTATAAATCTAAAAATTGTATTTATCTGTAAGTTTAAAATTACGGTTAAGATTCACAATACATTAGAATAATTTACAATTTTGGAAAACTAACAGTGATGTTGTAAATCCCACACCCGACACAGATCTTTGTTACCTTTATTTTATTAAACAAGTTACAACCAAGTGCGTATTGGTATATCTCAACGTATACGAGATTGCCTAGCCTCATTTGAACTCATCTTTGCCGTCGGCCACCCCAGTAGTCAATCCTCGATACAGGACCCGTACCACCGAGTAAAAACCTAAGGAAAGACTGCCCGTCCCCAATGGGCACCCAATGAGTCCACTCATGCACACATGTGAATAACAACATGTCTGTGTGATGAAACCAGAAATATAAAAAACAACAAAGGCATCCAGACTAACTCATAATGGGCTTTTGGCCAACGTTACCCAACGCCTCATGTGCCCAACCGCCAACACCCACATCCAACACCTGCGCCCCATTGAACTTCCCCCAAGTATCTTATACTGAACCCATTCCATTTCCAACTGCCTTCCCCCAAACATGAATCCCCGTCGTCCTCCATGTTTCTGAAAATTTGACTTTATCTATCCAACGCCACAGCTAAGCCCCTATCTCCCCCTCCCCCAATCTACCCTCGCCCATCCAACCAACGTCACTTCTCCCTAAGTTCCTCTTCTCCAATAGAGTCTTTTTCGTTCCATCCCAACAAACCGTCCCTCACCCCTCAAACAATTTTGCTAAACCATAATTTTTACTACCATTGAATAAAAAGCTGATAATTCTCACGAGCCACAATTCACCTTCAGTTAAAAGATAGTGAATATATGAAGTGATAAATGAAATACGGTTTTTGTCAGTGAATACCATGTAGTAGTAACAAAACCCGTACACCTCACATCAAACCCCCGCTCCACAGCGCTCATCCTATATGTGCCCTTTGCTCCACCCCCAAATGACCACCTACGATCCCAGTAGCTACGTCAAATCACGCACCGCCCGCCATCTGAAATAACGATTGCCCCTAATGACCCTCAAGGATAAGTCAAATATATATTTATATTTATTCCTATTTCTTTAAGTCAGTCACTACACTGATTACCAGGGGGGGAGGTGGGGGGGGGGGGTTGGAGGTTTATACTGTCCAACAACTCATCCTCAGTAGAACCAGTGGTCCAGAATCAACCATGCTTGCACCGTACCCCCGGCATCCCGCCAACACATATGTCGCTCGTCCTGCAGCTAGAATGACATACGCAGTCCTCCTCCATCATAGTTTCTGCATGTCCAGGCAACAGATCCGGCTGTCAGCATTGCATGACAACACCTATCAATCGTGGCGAAGCGAGCTCGGGCCATTCAACCGCGGGGAGAGTAGGTAAACCCCAGACTCATTAGGGTCAGGAACACAATTCCAACCACAAACGGTGTTGAGACTGCAGGAACGACAGTATGCACACGCGAAACAATTAACCGTCATTACACATATAGAATACATTATATGCCCATCAAACCCATCAATAATTATCGTATTACCCATCCCATTCAATCTCTGTCTTTCTTTACCTCCTTTCAAAGCTTGTCAAGCATCCCCCGAATCCGATCCATGCATATCTGGGATACCTACACCATTGCAAGCATTCAAATCAAAGCAAGAGCACGTCGGCCTGACTATAATTTCCCAACCAGTGACAAAAAATCCTCCCTATCCTTCCTACTCACCCTCATAGACCCAGATTCACAAACCTCAGCTTAGCGACCCAAACCTGGCCAGTAAAATATAACTCTCAAAATAGTTATGTGATGCAGTAACTTGCAGTGCCGTAAATTTTACAAAAATAACCCTGTGGCACCCTGCTCGTGATTTGCCCTACCATATCAATTTGACCTAATACACAATATCTGTGCATTCGCTGAGTCTTTCTAATAGATTCTTCCGCTCATTCTTCGCAAAGTTTTTGGGGCCTAATATCACCGAGCAAGTGATGAGATGGTAGAGTCCTGAGTTAGATTATGGTCTCGCAAGCCTCAGTTTGTCGATGGTGTAGCACTTTTTAGCGATAGACTCATCTTTCCTACAGTCCTTACATACCTCCGCCTCAAATTTCGCTGCGCAACCTCTTATCCAAGTCCAGGTGACTTGTTTACGGTGATAAACGTTTGGGCGGTGGGTTCTGTTTTTGCTACCTCTCTCCTTGAGCTCGTTTGGGTTCTTAAGAAGGCGTTGGGCTTAATTTCGACATTAGTTCTAATACAATGGACGATGAGAAACAGTCAATAAGTTCGGAACACAGTACTTTCTTCCAGAATTGCTATATTACAATGCTAGCACTGATAGCTGTATGCGCGCTCGCGTATTGATTGCAACTGTTTTGATCGGCTTCTGAGTGAGCCCGAACCGACTGCCTAAAGTAATGACTCCACTCAGCCGGACTAATGAGAAACATGTCGGGCCAAGGTGATTCGAACGGAGAATGCAAGGCTCCGTGTTTTCATCCGCAGACTGTGGTTCCCATCTGCCTAACGCTTCCGTCGCTTGGAGGCGAGAGTAGGTACACCATGGATATGTATGTTTCAGGAGTCGACCTAAACGTATCTGAATTCCCGGATATACTTAAGATACATACCCCCATCAAGGATTGGTAATTCAATAGACTGTAACAGAAAAAAGGGCTATTTGGTAGCCGCGATTGACCAATTATTTAGGGTGGATTTTCTTCAAAACTGTGTTTAAAGTGAAGGTTAGGCAGTTAACTCTTTTTTATATGACAGCTTCTGCCTCCAACTCTTCGTTGGGTAGTTTGGGCTCAACACCCCCGCAGCTCCGCAGCCGGTGTCTTAGGCTTGTCAGGACCATTGTCACTTCTAGGAGATGTGTGCGAGTTTGATCAGATTCTCGCCTAATGATGTGACAAATTACTATAATCCCACAACCATCCCACTTCAACTGTTAACGGCCCCTGCCTGAACTCCCTCAAATTTTACCAAACTCGTATAAGTCCCGCCGATATCAAAACAATCAGCTCCCATTTTCATCTCCCCATGCCAAATTACCTGAAGTGTATCCTTCTTCATTCAACCATCATGTTCTTTCCTAAGAAACATCGTTTGCTTCAACTTCCAATACATCACAATCCCACAATGCCGCGCACTTCACTCTCCCCCCACCTCCGGCCATTCTGGTGCTACTTTTCCCGACCCCCTTGTCTGGTTTCTGATCTCACACAAGACCTGGCTATAAGCTTCGAGGATCTACAATGAACCACCAGAACGTCTAGCTCAAAAAAAAAACAAAAACATCTGCTGCCACTAGTACAGATTATGGAAGGGGCCTGCTCTTCAGAATATCTGCTTCGACTAAAGAACCTCATATCTGTAAAAACAGCGATATTGTATAGGGGGTGTCTTACTAGGAACTATGTCTTTCTTTTCATAGACTTGCTGTCCTCGAAAACGGTATTCATAATCAACTGATATAATCTATGTTTACAAAGTGTATCATGAAGAACCCAGTAGTGAGCGGTCCATTGCAGCTGCATATAACATAATAACTAATCTCTCTGCACCCACCTTAGCCCACCAATCCACACAGCATAGGTTTGTAAACTAATGCCATATCGACCATTCGAATTTGTATTACCATAAAAACCAGAAGAGCATGTAAATTAACAATAAACAAAACCCAAACCTGCCGACCAAATAATTTGGTGTTGTTCTCAAATAATTAATGCGCAAATTTACAACCAGAGGATTGATTTATAATAGCGTTTAGTTCTGCTGGTAATGGTACATAAAAGAAACCTGTCCTTGTTATTCACTCGGTTCCAATAAAGAGACATTTTTGGGCCTGGTAGCATAATTCAAAACCGAAGGTTAATATTAACACTGAGATATGTGGTCTATCTTCGTCGGTCTGAGATGGCTGTGTACTCCGGGTTGATCATAAATGCCACAGCCTCAAAAGTAAACACGCACCACTCTTGATAAAAAAATTACATCATCGGCGAAACCATAAAAGTCACAATTAACAACCCGAGGTATCAAAAATATTCAATTGTTCAGCGAGTGGTTGTAGGTTCCCATTCAATCGACAGACTCCGCTGGGCGTTTATAATATCACTATGTAGTATCCTGTGTATTTTCATTAAAAAGGTGAGACTAGATATGAACTGTTTGTGTCCGAATTTGATCTTCAGTAATGTCTAGACTGATACCGAATCTTGGTTTAGAAAATTAATAACAAGAGTTATTATACGTTGGATGTTGTTTGTTGGGATGTTGTGTAAACGAGCTTCTTACAAAAGCTGGTAGATTTTGGTTTTGTCTTGTTACATGTTATTTAGTTGGTGGGGTCTTATTTGCGCAAGTTTACATCCAATGGGTTTAAGTCGAAAGTATTTTGTTCTTGGCAGTTTGTACTTATAGTAAGATAGAAACTTCCTTGTTTGTCTTCTAACTGTGACCAAGATAATAGCTATGCATGGTGTTTTGTGCCTCTTGTGGTAGGGATGGCAACCATATATCCTCAGACCGAGTATATTTAAAACTTGAATATATTTCCTGTTATGTAGTCTATAGTATTAATAGCCAACAGAAAAGACGACGAGTGCGGTTGGTTATTAAACAGGCACATCCAAGTGTGTGTGTAAAAAGTTGTGGTTACATCGATGGGGCCATTTGAGATGATGAGGACTCGTGCAAGTTTTTGAATATCCAAACTGGGTTTCGCTCATATCAAAGTTACGATGGTTGATTTGGGTACTGAATATTTTTAGTGAAGTCAAAAACCGTGGTGTGTGTAACTCTATCATATAAACACCATTTCTCTCTCTTGTCGTATCATCAAAGCCGTGTAGGTTTCTGTACATTAATAGTTAACATAACTAGGATAATGATTCAGACGGATGAGGAACAGGGTGGCAGCTGTCATACAGGGGATTACGAACTCTGAAAGCGTAGCTTATTCATGCAATGAGAATGCGCCTCTATTAACTGCATATTGTTGCGACGTACATGGAACTCTCATATGTGTGCCAGGAACGCAGCACAGGCAATTAGGGACAGGGTCGTGTACTGCAGTTGTTGGCAATAGGGGTCTAGCCCGGGGTGGAATAGCTTCGGTAAATCCTTCACTTGCGAGCCTTGCGGATTGAAGGTTGGCTGTTTGGATATTTCAGGTTTCAACGGCGGGTGCATGTGTTTTATAATCATAGTATGCACGTAATAGGATCAGGATTGGTGTCTTGATGTTGGTTCCTGAATAGGGTCATTCCCTTTGCTCGCTGCATTGTGGATTGTGTCCGATCGTCTTTGCCTATGGTCTTCCAGAATGACATCTGAGCAACCCCAGGCCAAGAGTAACGGTTGGAACGTCAGTCACCGACTGCTACCCCTTAGTTGTGGCGCAATTGGTTATGCCCGTGGAGCGGGGTGTCAGCAGGTGATACTCATCGCGTTTGACCCGTCTTGCCCCCGTATAACCGATCCGGGTATCTCCACAAGCCATCATGTGATGTCATGCTAAATCAAATCGTCTGGGAGTCTTGGGCTGGGGGGGGGGTGGGGGGGGGAACGGGCCGGTGGGGTGATCGCCTACGTGGGGGTATTATAGCGTGGATGAAACCAATTTTGAGGTAGGGCAGTCAGCTAGCTACTTGTGCTAGCGAAAGAAGAATGGGTGCCACATATCCCCTGCTATGCTTGACAGTAGGCGGCCCACAGGTTTATTCAGATGTATGATAGTCTGCGCATGGGAGGTGTTGCTTCATTGTAATGTAGTGGGTCATCCTCATGGCTATACCAAAGACTGCCATGCAGTCGCTTTCCGACCGTGCAGAGCGCGCAGTCACACCTCCACCGGCATGTCACAAATAATTCTCCGTAGTGCCCCTCCCAAGGTGCCCTAAACCTGTTTGCTCAAAGAGACTATCACTCACATCGACCACTCTAAGCGGTCTGACCTCCAAGGCCGTCAGGCAGTCTGCCGCTGTCAATGCATACGAGGTGTAGTGTGGTGGCCGTGTATCAGCAGGGATAGACTCACGCCGATGCCGCGCGAGGCAAGTGATGCAAGAAGGCCGTATGCACCTGTTACTGCGCCTGGCATCAGCTATCAACACAATGATAGTCGACGACCGGGGATCCAGTGTCCTGGAGAGGACACGTGTTAGCTCATCGCAAGTGGTTGAATCCAATCCCCTAGCCGCCTCGCAGCAAAACGATGTCAGCAGCCAAGCGCGGGGTGGCCCCTAAGTGGCACGCACTTGCTCATTAAGCAAGGGTCACAAGATCAAGGCTCACCGCCCACCACTCAAGTCTGTGCATGATAGGGAAGATGTCACTCCTTTTGACTAGGGTCCGGATTTTCAGTAGGGTTCCTAAAACACTCTGGGGGCAAGTCGGCCCCCTCTGTGTGTTAACATCATGTGCGTGAGTAGTTGCGTCCGGAAATCACTGTCACTGGACACAATGAACTAAGAATAACCACTGCCCCATCTTTGACCCATCGGCAAGTGTATCAATTGAACCTAGCAAACCCCGACCGTGAGAACAGGACCCAAAGACAGTATTTCGTACAAAATAGCACAAACAACCCGCTCTAGTCTCAACTTCACAGCACAAGGGAAAACGCCAGCACTGAAATGGAAGCCTATTATTACATGCCCTACACCATTACGACCCGATTACCCTCGACCGCCCACCGCACCCCCACCCCCGGCCCCTCCCGATCACCAAAAAACTTTGAATCCCAACTCCACCACTCCACAAGTCTGACCATTTCGCCAGTCACACCCGCCCCCCTCAAATCCCTATCCAAACCATTTCTAACCACTCACGCCGACCCCGTACACACACCCACCCCCTGTCCCACTCAACCACCCTATCAGCTCGCAAAGATGACCTAATACATCCTCCCATGTACTACATTCCTACTACCACCATCCATCTCCTGCTCCCCAATCGCTCCCACTATCTCACCCTTTCCAAACCGACTTCCCACTAGGTCCACCCTTTTCTAAAGTCTACGCCACTTTCATACCCTTAAGCCAGTACCCCCTGATCTAACACCTATACTATCTATCCTGCCGAGCCTCCCCCGGATACAACATGTGACATAACCTCAGCAAATGGTTCATTTCAACTTCCTAGGTTAAATTAACCTAAGCTGGCTAGCCCCTGGCCACGTACACTCCAGCTAATTACTAATTTCCCGTGAATATCTAGTGTCAAGAATTTACCATAGCACTGTACAACTTAGAATCATGCACTATATCCTGGTTCATCACTCCTAAGGTCCCGTGTGCCGCTATGCTACTCAGTTACGATATTATAAATTTTTTTGTAAGGATGTCAACTCTCAACGCCTACAGAAACTTAAGACATTTACACTACCATTTAACTGACGACGACACAATCTTAACTGTTCACACCTCTTTTCAATAAGTAAGTCCGTGTAGTCTGAAACACGCATACCCGCATCCACCGACGCAACGTATTTACCAAACATACCAACACAATCCCCCACGCTAATAACTTAATAAACATACCCTACCTTCCTACACCTTGTACCGCAAAACACTACAATGTTTCATATCACATAACTTACGTCCTACACACCATTTCCTTCCCCCGTAGGGGTGGGGGGGGGGACAGGGGGGGGGGGGAGGGGGGGGGGGCAGGACACTACGCATCCCCCAATATCTTTACTGCCTAACAGCACATACCCCCGCGAATATCGCGTTCCAATCAACCTTACCGACTCCACCCACTAATCTATCACTTACAACCACGAAATCTTCCCCCTCCAACATCTGACTTCACAACGAGCATACCATTGTCCCCAAACGTTACCTCCTATCGAACTACAACGTGCTTCCCCTCTATATCTCACATCACCCGTAATACTCAGTGCCCCGCCCGCCATTTATACTCACTACACCACGCATTATCCACCAAACTACATTACACTCCAATACGAACCAACACCGAATCCCAGTCGCCACCCCTCTTTCACTCGACCACCCACAACATACACGACTCCCCCCTCCTTACTCAACCCTTACCCACAACATTCCAGATTAACCTTTTCTCCAACGTAACCTTCATACACTACAATTCTCCTCTCTACTTTACTCATACATGCACTACCAATTAACTCATCCCCCGTTTCTTTAACCTTTAGTTACAACACACCATCCCTCTCCCCTTTATCCAAACATATCACAACCACTCCCCAACTTTACATTCCTATCAACACGAATCCCTCCCGCTTACCTCACTTCACTCCACTACAATCCCCCCTTGTACCTGTCACACACACCACCAACCAAACTCTGACTACCTACAACAACCCACTCTACAGCCGCTTACGCCACAACAAAATTTCCTTAGAAGTCAAAATGTCTAGAGAGCCCCCCTATACCGGACCACGTACTTGGAGCCACTAATCACAACCATCCCACAACTACTCCTGACCTACACTTATCCCCTTAAGCGATTAATCACTACACACAAATCCTATCCCCCTTACGTTCATACGACACTCTTCCCCCGCTTGACTCACACACGACACTCACCCCAGAACGTGTCACTCCTTAACACACAAACCTCCCTCTACTACGCACCTCACAACCAAGCTCTTATCTCTACCTACTTTACTTCCACACACCCCATCCCCCCGTACTACATCACTACACACCAGCCCCCAACCTTACTCCCCCCCTACACACACATCCACGCCGCGATGTACCTACACACACGACGGTACATCCTCCAAAGTTCACTCCGAACACACGAATCCCCCCCACTGTTACACACACAATCTACCATATCCACTCAACTTTACTCGTACACATCAATTGCCTACCCTTCTTGATGCTCACATCGCAGCACTGCTATCCAGCTACCCTTAGTTAGCTCACTCACAACCAATCCGTGCACAATCTACTCACTCCGCACAAATCCACCCCTTACTTTACCTAGCACACACAATCCCAACTGGTACCTCCTACTTACACACAATCCTGCCCCTTACGCACTACGACACCACCATCCCGGGCCCTTACTCAAACAAACGCACTTGCATCCTTCCATTTATACTCCGACACACAACTACCGCCAGACTTACTCTACACACGTCATCCACCGCTTTAACGGTCACATCAAACTAACAACATTTTCCACCAATTCTTACTTCGCTACATCACAGTTCGTTCTTTCCCCTTACTCACACTACATCCATTCCCCCCTTGTTACTCGACACACACCATCCCTCAATCTTTACTCCTACACACAATCCTCCCAGTCTTACTCGCTAACTACAACAATGTCCCTCCCTTACTCTAACACCACCATCCCTACACTTACTTGCCTGAAACAAAATTCCTCCTTAGCACACACAACTACAACAATCCGCCCCTGGAACTCATTCACACAGCCATCCCCAACTCACTCTGCTACTACAACGCAATGCGCCCCCCAAGGAGATACACCAACGAGCACACACCCATCCCCCCGCAAACTTACGTACTATGCCTACAACATGATTCCTTAGCCACTATTGGCTTGATACTCCACACGACATTCCAATCCCCCAGTACTCTCACAAACGCCTTCCCCAACGTACTTCCTACACACATATCCCCTAACTTTACACAAATCCCTCCAACTACAACTCATACTACCCACTCCCCCCTAAATCCCTCTAATTGCATTCCTGTAGTGTCCACCAGCATTTTTAACCTTTTCACACCGCCATCATCCTGTGGATGCCTCATCAATCGTTCAATCCACCCACACACCCACTTCCAATACCTCCCATACTTACCTTTATATCACCCCGTGTCTCATTCCCTAACCATTCCTTCTCTCATCACCACATCCCTCCTCGTGATCTTGATTAACTATGTTTCCTTAAACATATTCCTCCCCATTCCTATTACCAAACACTCCTGTCAAATGCCACCACCGTACCACAACAACCGAAAGTACCGGATGTCATATACGGCAGTCACTGCATCGTTACTCGGAGAAGCTCTCAGCAGGCATGTATAGGATGATGAATGCTGGTGCCTCGGAGTCTCCCAGCTTTTAGAGATAGAAGCCGCCGACCCGAGACTACGCGAGGGTGGATGAGGATCCGACAGGCTGGGTCACCTCCGTAGGTAGGCCTCGACTCCCTCCCCCGCGGTGCCTATCTTTACTACGTATTTGCTTTCTTTTACTCCCCAGGACCCTCATTCTCACACGCCCGTTGACTTCCTTCGCCCGTTCTTCTGGCACCGCGCCCCCACAGGCGCTGCCGACACTCAGGGTGTCTTCAGGCTCTACTGCCGCCGTCAGTTGTTCCTACGACGGTATCCATGCGGAGCGCAGCCCCTTAACTTATTCCCTTCATTAAGGCTTGCGGAGGCCGGCAACCAGGACTCACTTGGCAGCTTTGGCCACCTCCGACACCAACCGACAGAGCCCCTGCACACCAGAACCGGGCGACGCAACGTCGTGTACCCAAATAGACTCAACGATCTACACAACCTGTCACCGGCAGTTCTCTACCTTTCTCTCCTCCTGCCGGCATCCAGTCTGTCCGTTGACATTCGACACCCGATAGAAACCAGAAGTCGCGCTCGCGCACAACAGTGAGTTGTTATCAATAAGTGAAAGACTACCCCAAATTCGGCGCCTGCCGGTAACGACAGGAATCGTGAAATAGGGGCTCGGGGCAGAGGCCTCCCGCAACGCGGATCATACTGTGGGCTCCCACTCATCCAACCTTTTTACCAGACCCTCTGTCAGCTTACATCCAATAGCAACCGCCCCCAGGCTCCTTGAATAATACATCATCTCCCTGACCCATGATCAGCCTGGCTCAGCTCGATGGGGACTCCCACCCGCCTACCTCAATGTTGAACGGCGCAAAACGTGGCTCCATTTGACCAGTCTGGATGCAGGGTCCCACAATAGGATAGCCCATAAAATAGTTTACATTTTAATCTATCCTAAAAGGTCTTTTACATTTTACTCCTGGAATGCCCATTTTAAGCCTATTAATCACAAGCACCAGTCCATAGCATCTAGGCAACATGTGTGTACATTAATGTAGCAGGTAAAATGTTACTATTTCTTTAAGTAAACAAATGAAGATAAAGCAATAATATTTCCTTTCTTGGCATAAATCACCCCAAACAGATTACATTGTATTTGATATTTGACTTGCTAGCGAGCTTGATTCGGTTCTCATACTGGATTGTAATATATGCCTCTTTTCAAACAGCTTCCTAATGGGACATAAAAAGCTCAGTGGCTGAGATACCCCCAACTGCTACCGCCTGTTTTAGTAGTCTGTGCTCAGCAGCAGATCATTCTGAAAGCAACTGCAATGCCAATAAATGCACTGGTCTTTTATTCTTTCAAAACCAAGTTTCTTATGAACAAAAATTAGTTTCCAGTTATAAAGCAGAACCACATGTTACTTAATAAATAAATAATAATCTTTTATTTATAAGCGCTAACATATTCCGAAGCACTTTCAATATAAGAGGGAATAGCACAGACAAACCAGACATTACATGTATAAAAAAGCTACTGCACAATTGAGACACGCGGAGTGTGAGGGCCCTAGAGCTCGCCAAGAGTTACAATCTAATTATGGTGTATTGGGTGAAACAAAAGGTGACAAGTGCTTGGTTTTAAATGGGACCAGCCATGTTCATAAGATTGGTAGTATACATAAAATCGTGGCATGAACCTGCGCCTATCCCAACCATAACATCTCTATACAGATAAGTGCCTGTGGGTGCCAAAGTGCTGGAAGTGACGAATCTGTTGACAGAATTTGGGGGGTTTGACAATTAGGATCTTCGATATGCTTGTCTAAGAAGATGACTTTACAGAGCTGCACTACAAAAACTGTGAGGGTTTGTGAGTGTGCACTGACACATGGGGTAACATGTAGCTCGAGAGAACTGGTGCACATATCGTATAAAAAGGTCTTGGAGACGGGCCATGGAGGTTCGGATGAGTGAGGAAGTGTAAGTCCTTAGATTCATTACAGCTGAAGCGGAGAGAACGGGTAGGGTGTGGTAGACCAGATACTAAGGGGAGGAGATGTATGGGGTGCAGCACTGCGTGGAACCTTATGTGTGAGGTGACGAGTCTATAGTTGATATTCTGTACATGATAGGCAGCCAGTGCAGAGACTGGACACAGGGTAGAGCATCAGTATAGCGGCTGGAAAGAAAGACAAGCCTGGCTGCTGCAATTCAGGAACAGATTGCAGAGGGGAGATTTTACAGAGAGGAAGACCAACCAAGTAGGGAGTTACAGTAGTCCAGACGAGAATGTGAAAAAGAGAGTAATGAAGTATGATTTGTTATCCACAGTGAGGAAATGGACGATTCCTGAGAGATGTTCTTGAGTTGCAGGTAACCGAGAGCGGGCAAGGGATTATGATATAGTGGGGTGAAGTCAGATCAGAGTCTAGTATAACCAACCCCTCAGACATCGTGGCCTGCTGCCTAGGAGTTATGGTGGTACCACATAACTGAGACAGAAAAAGCAGTGTGATGAGTCGGTTTAGTAGATGGTGGGATGACTAGAAGTCTTTTAGTGAGGTTTAGTTGGAGATAGAGATAGGACAAGATGTCCAGCAGACAGCGACAGCACAGTACTGGTCTTCTGATAGCAGGCAGGAGTGTATGTCTGGGGGAGGAGCGTGTACTAGTTATGAGTATCATCACAAGCGAAGAGACTGGTACCTTGAGCCAATCTACTGGATTGGTGTTTTGTCCAATTGGTGGTCTGGTGTGAGAGTGAAAAGAGGAGGGACCTTAAGAGAACGGATCCCTGAGGAACCCCGACAGGCAAAAGGGAGAGGCCAGAGGAGGGTAGAAACCGAAAATGGAGACACTGGGGAGCGTGTCAAGAGGTAGGATGAGAACCAAGAGATAGCGGTGTCCTGGATACCGATGGTGCGAGCATGAGTTGAGGAGGAGGTTGTGATCAACAGTGTCAAATGCTGCAGAGAGATGCCTGAGCGAGAAGCAGCAATGAGTAAGTTTACCGCTTCGATTCTTGCTGTCAGGAGAGTCATTTGAAACTTTAAGATATCTAGAGCAGTTTTCTGTTGGAGTGTAGGGTTGCTGGTAACCGTCATCTGGCGAGAGATCTTAAGAGGAGTGAGACATGAGACCTAGCGGAATCAGGCGATAGTAGACCAAGCGGTTCCATGAGTTTAGGACGATGAAGGGCATTTATAGACTGGCTCGGTAGTTGGCGACCGCTCAGGTGAGGTGGTCCATAAGAGGGCTTTTTTTAAGTAAGGGAGTTATAACAGCGTGTTTAATAGCGATGGAATATCCCAAGCGTAGAGGAGAGAGGTTACAGATTGCAGTGAGGATGAAAAAAGAAGAGTGAAGGCTGTAGAAAGTGGACTGGGACGCAAGAGTGGCGAGGGAATGGGGTCACTAGAGCAAGAGGGGCGTGGCGAGCGCAGACCGGGAGAAGCCTTGGACACTATCCTGCTGATGTCGCGGTCAAGGGCGCCGAGAGCAAGATTGGAGGACGTTGTCGTGGGGAGGGACACAGGATGGGTGGTTAATTGGGGATTGTGATGTATGTTTTTGCCGGATGCTGTCAATTTGTCTTTGAAGTGTAGTGGCCAGGTCTTCAGCACAGACAGGTCAGTGACCAGTCGGCCCTTGAACACTTTGGAGTGTAAGGAATCAAACCAGACGTTACATTGGGTTGATGTGTGAGTGTTAGAGATGAAGAGGTGTTGAAATAATTTTTGTTGGCGCATGATAGTGGCTAGTGTGGTAGGTCGCTGAGCATGAAATTTTCACTGTACTGTGGAGAAAGTCTGCAGGTGATCTTTGTACTTGTCCTCCAGCCGTCTCAGCACCACCTGGAATCAGCGACTTGCAGATAGCGAGTCTGAGGCGTGCTGCGCAAGGCATATGCGGGCGATCTGACTCTGGTGGTACGGTTTCAGTTGACAAAGCACGAATATGACTCCCAGGATGTGTGAGGAAGTGTGAGAGATTTACATTCATTTTAATGTCTTTAACATCCAGGTCCAGGACACGGCGAGAGAGCGATAAATGTGGGGCAGTCGCGAGGACTGTAAATGGTATGTCACGCTAAGCTCCTTGAGTGGTTGATAGAGCGGAGATTTATCTGGAATGTGGCGAACGGGAAAGAGAGTGTGTCTCCAGCACTGAATGGCTGAGACAAATGTTGTTTGATAGGTAAAAGAGATCTCAGGTTATTGATCCCGAGAGGTTCATCGGAGAGTTAGGATAAGGATTAGAAATGAGCAGCGACAGAATACCAGATCACGAGAGTCACAGCCGATCACTTGTGATTGGTGAGAGTCAGGGCAAACTGCCGAGACAGGGCCAAGAGAAGAGGTTAGTGAAAGAACAACTGAGAAGGCGGAAGGATGCCTAGCGAATTCAATGTGGGATGTTCGTGAAATCGCCCATCATATATTGTATAAAAAAATATGATCAACATCTAGTGAGGAGTAGATAAAATGTTGTGGCTCTGACCACCACATTGTTTGATAGAGCAGAATACAAAATAGTAGAATATGCTAAGAATGTGTGAAGAGTATATTTTTATATTGTTTTCTACACTCAGCATCCTCTTGATTTCAATTGTATTGCTTTATTCTTGTGATATGTAATGCATTTTATAGGGATATTGGTGAGAAATGATTAAGAATTAATAACATTAACCCCTTACCAACATATGACGGTGCTGCGCTCCCGCTACACAGTCGACAGGTGTTAGCGGCTAATTGCTAGTGCTGTTTAACCCCTTAGACGCCATGCCAACTTTAAATTAATGAAAAACATTGTCGCGCACCGTTCCTCACTCCAATCGGGACATCAGCCTAACATGCCTAACATGGCAGCGGAAAGCTGGGGCCAAAAGTGGGGAAACCGCCATCTTTGTACACCCTAATGCATTGTATATGCAATACATTAGGCTGTGTAAATGATCGCGCCCCCTAGTGGTAAAGAGCCCTAAAGGGATTCAAAGTTAAAGTATAAAAAAAAAAAAAGTTTTAAAGTGTAAAAAAATAAAAAAGCATTAAAAGTTTAAATACCAAATAAAAAAGTTACACATATTTGGTATCACCGTGTCTAAAAAAAAAGTCAGATCTATTAAAGTATAACATCATTTATCCCATACACTGAACACGGTAGAAGAAAGATAAATTACAAACCCCCAAATTGTGGTTTTTTGGTAATTTCATGTCCTATAAAAATTGGAATAAAATTGATCAAAAAAGTAACATGCATTCCAAACTGCTAGCAAAAAAAATCACACTTCAGCCACAAAAAAATGCCCCTCTCTCACGTCTGTAGGTGTTAGTACAAAAAAGTTTTGGTTGCACAAAATGGCGGTACAAATTTCAAAAATAGAAAATGTGTGGAATATAATGGAAATCCTACATATTTGGTATTGCCGGATGTATATCAACCTTTAGAATACAGATAACACATCACTTTTACCAAAGAATGAAAACTGTAAAAACAAAACTCCCACAAACATGGCACAAGTATGTTTTTTTTTCACATTTTGCCCCACTTAGAATTTTTTTGCCATTTCCCAGTATATTCTATGGTAATTTGAATAACACCATTAGAAAGTATATCTTGTCCTGCAAAATAAAAGTCCTTGTATGTTTATGTAGGTGGAAAAATAAAAAAGTTATAGCTTTCATAAGGCGAGGAGGAAAAAAAATTGGAGCCATAGATATTTTTATGACCGTCCGACAGGAAGGGGTTAAACAGGATTTAAAATTTAAAGTAAACATTTTTCATAAACCCAAAGAAAATTGTAACACTCACTGATAAAAGAGCAAGGTCAAACACCACATTCTGTCAACTTGCAAAGAAAGCACAATGCTATATGCAAAGTATTGATGAGTAGCCTCTCTTACACCTACTGTTCATGTGGGGGTGGCTACTTAGAACCATACAAACATATAGATAAGTGCAAGTCATATGGTTATGTGTAATGAACCATGCTGGCTTACAGCCTATCAGCGACACCCATACTATTTGATCATGTGACCTACCCTGAAACTTCTAAATACACACCACAAAGCACCATCAAAAAGTCGGTAGGACCAGCATTGCATGTGCGTGCTGGAATAAAATGTGTCAAATTTATTAAAAGGTTTATGTCCTTTATTAAATTGCATCGTTTAATTGTTGCCAGATAGGCAAATCTATGCTATCTAATTTTCGCCAGTTTCTGGTACTAGGTATTGTAAACCTTTTGGACTGCTGGAGGCCATGCTATCTATCTCTAAACTCTTCCTACTTTTCTCTTATCAAAAACATTGGGCTTTTTTGTTAGTAGTGTGCACCACTGCAAGCAGAACAAAATAAAAAGGCTCTTCCTGCTATAATATCAATGGTATAAAATACTGTAACTAACCCTAAAGTATTGTGAAATATGGAGACACAACTCTCAATGCACCCAAAGCAAATGGATACAGAAAACCACCATCTTTTTTAACAATTAGCATGTCCACGAGGAGGCTACGGGGGACATGTTAGAACACTGTCAAGCTCTTAAACTTTCTCTGTTTCCCATAGCAACCAATCAGAGCTCCCTTTTTTCACCTAAAATTGGGTTCAAATTTGGGTAGACAGCTAGACAGTTTTCATACATGTAGCCCTAAGTATCAACAGAACAAAAAGTGTTAGCAGTGTGCAATTCTAAGTATCGAAGCAATGCGCAATTCCAGATAAGTGAACTAATGCTGCTTTGTGCACAGCATAAAACCATGTCTAAGCATCCAAATGTTTTGCATAGTGATTTATGTCATTTTAAAATTTTTACATTTTCACTTCAAGGCAATTAACAAGTTCTAATATAATATTGTGAATGACACCATTCAATCTTGAAAGAAAAGTAATGTGTTAAATTATGTAACACTTCTTCAGGTTTGGCAAAACAAACTAAACCCAATTCCATTAGAATTTTATCAAAAACCATCTAGTTCTTGTGGTCAGCTTCAGGCCCAATGGTATTCAGAGAGAAGAAAAACAATAACACATCAATTCTCATTCAATCCAAAAACTAAGCATTAAAGCAATCTAGGGCTTGAAACGCACAAGCCAGGACCAGTCATGTCTGTGTAACGCCATAATGAATGCATTACAGATGGATTATAAATAAAGATTTTGGGCGACATGTATGATCTAGGCGCATAGAGGCCAGTTGTAAATAGCTTTAAAGCAGCGTAGAATGCACCAGAATGTATGTGCCTGTTTTACTGCGGGTCATACATACTGGCACATTGTAGTTCCACTACGACATCTCAGGCTCAAGTAGACCACTTTTAACTGGTTCTGGCTGTTCCAACAGTAATGCGCCTAGTTTTGCCATCCTATTGTCATAAATGTGTAGAATCATACGGTTGTGGTGCGACATGACCTCAGAACACCCCCCATCCTACTTTTAGACTGCGCCTACTCAAAGGAGAGAACAGGGTTGCACCAGGACTGAAAGGACACCAGAATACTGGCGCAGCCCCGTACATAATTTGCCTTTTGTGTTTTTACTGGAAGACTGAATTTCCCAAGTCATATTTTATAAAAGTAATTAACCAATATCATATCCTAGTCCCATAGTGGGATTTTGAAAAAAACAACAATAAATTAAAAATGTTTAAATAAATAAAACAAAGCATAAAACTCTTGATTCCCCCATGAACAAACATTTTACATAATAAAAAAGTATGCTTAATAGGTTTTGCTTCATCTATAACAATTCAATCTATTAAATGATCACATTATTTAATCTTAATAGTGAACAACATAAAAAATAGAAAAACCATGGCAGAATTTTTCTTTTTTTCAATTAAGCCTCACAAAAAAATAGAATCATAAATAAAGAGCACTCACACAGCTCCATCAACAAAAAAGTTCTAGCTCTTAAAATATTATGAAATAAAAAAAATTTGTTTTTAAGAGGCAATTATTATTTATGATTGAAGAGGCGCCTGTAAAGTGGCCTAAAAAGTAGGGTGTGGTTTGTAAAATAAAAAAAACAAAAGACCTGCAAAATCAGCAATAGCATCAGGTGGCAAATACTCAGCCTGTATAGGTTAGACAGACACGGGGTTATTTCTTGGGATGGGCAGGATAGGTGGCCACCTGCGGTGCTGATTGCATTTAATGAGGGAGGGGTGCCATGGGTGGTGGCAAGAAACAAACCATCCCAAGAAACAGCCCCATTACACTGGAGGTTTGTGCATGCAATCCTCCAGTGTCTTCATTAAGCTGATGAACATGAAATTACTGTCTCTCAGGTCCTTCAGCTCCAGCCACAGAAGAGCCAGGAGAATGGAATGCGTGAGTGGAACTACTGCAAAGAATGCATATATATTTCATGTGTACATACACACACATACACACACGCTGTCCCTTATCTTAAAGTGTGGCTGGTGCGACTTGCTGGAACTTTTAGCATGTCACACTTGCTATCAACTAAGATAGGGCACTGTGGATTATGCATGTACATTCTCCCATGCTCCTTTAGCAGAGTTGCAGCCGCTTGAATCAGGCCAACCCGGTCCAAAAGACTGCAAGTTTTTGGGCTTAAAGATGTACCAGTTTCGACTTTCATACCATTTCAACTTAAGGACAAACCTACAGAAGTGATCTTGTTCAAAACCTGGAGACTGTATTATTAAACAGCCTAATGTAAAATTGCATAAAAATAACAAATCATGAAAAAAAAGACAAAAACGTTAGTAAAATAACTGAGAGCAAGAAAGTGTTAGTTTGTTCAAATCCATGTTCAATAAATATAATGAAAATGTGAAATTAGTAAGCAACTCGGTCAAAAACTGGTCAATGGTGATTTGATGCGTCGTGATGTAGCGTGGCATGTTAATGGGTGTGGAGGAGGGAATTTTTTTCTTCCTGCCCTAAGTGCAATTTAGCCTAGAAACAGCCCTGGGCAGACATAAACTACCCAGTTATTCCACACTGCTGTACAGGTGAGAAACAAAAAATCAACAGCTCTTGCGTTAAGTAAGTGCATTATTTTTGTATTTACAATTAAGTTTTACTTAATAAATACAATGTAACTTGGAACTTTCTGCTGTCTATTACGTTAAAATTTATTCATGCATGTTTTTCTTTTTTTAATTTCATTAAAAAATTGCTTTTACTTTTCAAGTCAGATTTTCTCTATTCAGTGTATTTTGGCAACATTATGATTCACAATTGTACTACAAATCAATTAACACAGAACATTTCATTTTCAATTCACTGTTAAATGGACCTGTCACTTTGTCTTTCTGAAGAAAAGGCAAGATTGCTGTTTTCTAAGACAATTTCTAATTAAGGTTGTTTAATAGGATAAATATTTGCATTTTAGTATAGAAGAGCTTATGCAGTTTTATTGCCATGTGCTAGAAGCAAGACATGTGCCAACAGCCCCTCTTCTCTTCCAAATCATTTCCAGCAAGCTATGAATTAACAATCGAGTTTCAAGATCTACAAACTAGAGACTGCCTAGGATTTTCTGTATCTATCTATCTATCTATCTATCTATCTATCTCTCTATCTAACTATCCATCTATCTATCTAAAGTGTGTGTGTGTATATTATATATTATATATATATATACACACTACTGTTCAAATGTTTACGGTCACCCGGACAATTTTGTGTTTTCCCTGAAAACTCATACTATTATTTATCAAATGAGTTGAAAAAAAAATAGTAATATCGTCCAGGCATTGACAAGGTTAGAAATAATTTTTATTTGAAATAATAATTTTCAACTTCAAACTTTGCTTTCGTCAAAGAATGCTCTGTTTGCCGCAATTCCAGCAGTGCAGACCTTTGGCATTCTAGCTGTTAATTTGCTGAGGTAATCTGGAGAAATTTCACCCCATGCTTCCACAAGTCCCTCCCACAAGTTGGATTGGCTTGATGGGCACTTTTTGCGTACCATACGGTCAAGCTGCTCCAACAACAGCTCAATGGGGTTGAGATCTGGTGACTGCGCTGGCCACTCCATTACAGGTAGAATACCAGCTGCCTGCATCTATCCCAAAAGAGTTCTTGCACAATTTGGATGAAATTGGCTCCAATCAAGCGCTATCCACAGGGTATGGCATGGCGTTGCAAAATGGAGTGATAGCCTTCCTTATTCAAAATCCTGTTTACCTTGTACAAATCTCCCACTTTAGCCATTAGAACACTGGAGTGATGGTTGTTGGAAATAGGTCTCTATTCACCTATGTAGATATTGCATTAACAACCAGACGTTTGCAGCTAGAATAGTCATTTGCCAAATTAACAATGTTTAGAGTGTATATCTGATTAATTTAATGTTAGGAAATTTCTAAGTGACCCCAAACTTTTGAACGGTAGTGTGTGTATGTGTATATATATATATATTGTATATATATATATAATATATATATATATATATATATATATATATATATATATATATATATATATATATATATAAACACACACACAGTCGAGAAAATAAGTATTTGATACACTGGCAACTTTGCAAGTTTTTCTCATTTACAAAGAATGGAGAGGTCTGTAATTTTTTTCCGTAGGTACACTTCAACTGTGAGAGACAGAATCTAAAGGAAATACAGAACATCACATTGTATAATTTTTAAATAATAAATTTGCATTTTATTGCATGAAATAAGTATTTGATCACCTACCACCCAGTAAGAATTGTGGCTTTCACAGACCTTTTACTTTTTCTTTAAGAAGTCCTCCTACTCTGCACTCATTACCGGTATTAATTGCAGCTGTTTGAACTCATTACCTGTATAAAACACACCTCTCCACCATGACCAAGACCAAATTGCTGTCTAAGGATACCAGGGACAAAGTTGTAGACCTACACAAAGCTGGGATGAGCTACAGGACAATAGGCAAGCAGCTTGGTGAGAAGGCAACAACTGTTAGCGTTACTATTAGTAAATGGAAGAAACACAAAATGACTGTCAATCTTCCCTGGTGTGGGGCTCCATGCAAAATCTTGCCTTGTGGGGTAAGGATGATTCTGAGAAAGGTCAGGAATCAGCCCAGAAGTACATGAGAGGATCTGGCCAATGAACTGAATAGAGCTGGGACACAGACTCAAGAATTACTGTTGGTAACACACTATGCCGTCATGGTTTAAATCCTGCAGGGCACACAAGGTCCCCCTGCCCATGCCAGCACATGTTCAGGCCCAGTTGAAGTTCACCAATGACCACCTAGATTATCCAGAGGAGGCATGGGAGAAGGTCATGTGGTTAGATGAGACCAAAAGAGAACTTTTTGTTAACTCATCTCGACATGTTTGGAGGAAGAAGAAGGATGTGTACAACCCCAAGAACACCATCCGAAATATGAAGCATGGGGTGGAAACATCAAACTTTGAGGGTGCTTTTCTGCAAAGGGTTAACTGCACTGTAATGAAGGGAGGATGGATGGAACCCATGTATCGTATGATTTTGACATCCTGCTACCTTCATTAAGAGCATTAAAAATGGGTTTTGGCTGGGTCTTCTAGCATGACAATGATACGAAACACACAGCCAGGACAACTAAGGAGTGGCTACATAAGAAGCATTTCAAGGTCCTGGAGTGGCATAGACAGTCTCAAGGATTGAACCCAATCAAAAATTTTTGGAGGGAGCTGAAACTCAATGTAGCCCAACAACAGCACCAAAACTTGAAAGATCTGGAGAAGACGTGGGTAAAATTCCCTGCTGTAGTGTGTGAAAACTTGGTCAAGAACTGCAATAAACGTCTGACCTCTGTAATTGCCAATAAAGGATTCTGTACCAAATATTAAGTTCTGTTTTTCTATTGTATATTAGTAGTATCAAATGCAAATTAATTATTTTTAAAAATACGATGTGATTTTCTTGAATCTTTTTAGATTTTGTCTCTCACAGTTGAAATATACCTATGATAAAAATTACAGACCTTTCCATTCTTTGTAGGTGGGAAAACTTGCAAAATGGGCAAATAATTATTTTCCCCACTAAAGCAATTAGCTAACAAGATCTTTGTGGTCCTGAGCAGTCTGGTCACTTACTTAAACACATATACATACCTCCCTACCATCCTGGATCTGAAAGGGACAGTCCTAGATTTTAGGGGCTGTTCTATGTTGCCCTATGAATCCAGGGTAATGATCTAGATTCCTAGGTCAGTGCCGCTTTTAACTGTATGTTAGTGTTTAGGATGCTTATATTGTACAGTTGTAAACTAGCAGAGAAGAGAACCATGTAGGTCAGTGGTAGAGCAGCTAAGGAGCTTCCGGGCGCAGAATGCATAATGATGTCACTGCATTATGCTGCCTGCACTGGACACAAGAATGTAATATTAAAGAAAGGGGATGAGTAGCTAATAGGGAACCCAACCATATTTTCCTTCCTAATGGTGGGGCTACCTATTTATCTAATTCGAGCAGCCACCTACATCCATAACAAAAATGCGATCTACCTACCTTTCTGCCTGTCTAGTTTGGAGCCCTACCTACCTAGTTAGGGGGTACCTATCTAATTGGGGGCTATCTAAAAAAGCAGTGGATAGGCCTGAACGTTACCCACAGGGGAGCAGAGAGAACCCCTGGGGGCAGTGTCAGATTGGGTTGCCTTGGGCCCAGCAGAGGAGTTGATATTAGGGGCCCACTTTGCCTTGCTGTCCCCGCCAACTATACGGTGTCCCCGCCCATTCTCACTTCAACTTATGCAGAGTGCTCTGATTACATCATCACACTAATCTGTAATCAAGATGGAGTGCTGGGCTTCTGAGTCTCCCTTACCTAATTGCAGCAGGACACCGGATGTAAGCATAAAAGGTCTAAAGATATATGTCCCCCTCTCTGAATGATACATTTTAAATAACTTAAAATATATCAAAAGCTATAACACAAAGTACTGAGTATAAAACCACTAAATAATGGTCGTAAAGTTACCAAAGAGCACCGCTACATAAAACCAGAGTCCCAAGGCTAAAATTACCAATAATTCCACTAAGACCAAATAATCCAACACCATGACCACATATCACCACCACATAGTGACTGAATAATACCTCCACACCATGACCACATATCCCCGCCACATTGTGTCTGAATAATACCACCACACCATAACCACATATCACCACTACCGTTACTGAATAATACCACAACACCATGACCACATATCACCCCCACATAGTGACTGAATAATACCACCACATCGTGACCACATGTTACCACTATATAGACTGAATAATACAACAACACCATTACTGAATTTAAACTATTACACTTTGCACACATAAAAGTGATTCCAGTTCAGGTACATTTAGTGACTCACAGGTGACTTCTTTGATGTCGTTCATGTTCCCTTTTCTTCTCCATCCGGTTTACACCTCCATGTTGACTTTCTCCCGGCCAACACTAGTCCCTGCAGATTTGCACACAAATATTTTAAAAACCTCATTTTTTCAGCACCTTCTGCCTTTTCCCAACTCTGTACAAACTTCACAGAAGTGGGAGAGCAGGTTCAGGCTACAGCTTAGAGGCACAGTCTCAGAGGAGGAACAGAGGACTAACTCCCTGGAGATTACGCTACAGCTCTGTCCTGTACCTGTCAGAATCAGATTCTGTGGTCCGAACTCCTTCCCTTGCCCCCCACATCAGAAGATTAGCGGCAGGCATGATACTTGATCGCTAAATGGTGCAGGGGATAGAGTTCAGTACTGTCATGAGTTTTGCATTTAGTAGTGTTTCTGTTTTTTCTACAGATTTCCCCCTTGGACTATGATGCATTTGTTGAATCAGCATTTGATCCATTTCTGTAATAAAACGGTTGTGGAGTACCAGTGTCATGGAGAGTTTGTTTAAATAAAGTGTTTTTTGTGTTGTGTCCGTTTATTTTTTACCATTTATTTCTAGTGTTAGTAATAGAGATGCTTGACAAATGCTTCTGTATTACTAGCGCTTGGGCTTGGTGTCAGCCTTGGGGGAACAAAAAACACAGCTGGCTGACACCAAGCCCCTTTATAAAGAGATATTGGACCCAGGTAAAATTTCAACACTTTAATGAAGAACTTTAAAAATTGACATCCACTTTCAGGCATTCAACCGTGATATACAGCATGACAATAAATGGACGAATGGTAATAGCATATACCAGCGTTAGGTTGCGACCTCCCGGTCGTTCAAAAAATTCAAGGCAATAGTCCATGCATCGATCTGGGAGACGCCAGGGCCCAGAGCAGAGATGGCGCAATGATGGTAGTACACCAAAACTAGGCGCATTATACACCGGGCATGACACATTGAAAGGCGCCTAAAAATTATTTGCTGTGTGCCTCCATAATACATAGCATATCATTGGTAGTGTATGTAATGCGCCTATCTAGGAGCATTACATACACTACCAATGATATGCTATGTGCCACTATTTGAGCAATGCACCCTTTTAGGCACAATGCGCCTTTTTAGGCGCATTATGTTTACTATGCAAGGTATACCTGACGCCAGATTTTTGAGAGGATCGTTCTTTCATGCGCACTTTACACTGATTTAATGCTCCTAAAAACTGCCGCGGCAAGACCAATTTTCGGACATGAAAACTATTAAAATAGCTTATTGAAAGCAATGTAGAACGCAAACATTTACTCGAACAAACAGCAAACTGTTCGGTTCGGCTTGAGTTCTAAAAAATTGTGATGTTCCAACTAATTTTTCTCGAACAGCTCGATCATCACTAGCAAAGAGAAGAAAAAAATAGACATGCCCAACATCACAGCTGGCTAAATCAACGCGTTTTGGACAATCTAGTCATTATTCATGGCATGATCATACAAGAAAGAGTAAAACCTTAAAAGCCCTAGCAAACTAATGAGGTCGGGATCTCAAACAGGAAAGGGAGGGGACATCCCCAAATGAACAAACCAAACTTTATCAAACATGAACAACAAAATTCACATGTACTGATACACCAATATATATTCAAAACCTTGGTATAACTCATCAAATCATGATGAATAAAAATAGACATTGATTGTAAACTAGATTATATGACAATATGTGGGAAAAAAACACTGTCAAAAATAATACATAAGATCAGATCTAAGGTTAAGACCAAATGCAAAGGGAAAGGGAGAGGACATCTCTGAATACACATTATTATTTGTTACAAAAAGATACAATGTACTTGCACCTGGGTGGGCCTCCTCTTTTTTTTGGGGCCCAAAGCAGCTGCTATGGTTGCTACAGCAATAGTTACAACCATGTATTCAGACTCAACTCAAGCAAAGAGGCACTTCTGGGAGTTAATTATCTCAAGGAAAAACAAAATGATCAGGCGCTGAAATTTAACAAGTCCTTTCCACATCGTCTGTGGATTTGGCTGTTAATGTATATGACATTCCTGCTAACATTGGAAAAGAATGTCAAAGAAATACCCGAAAATCCAATTTCTTTTCCAACCAAATTTGTGTGAGACTCACAGAACAATCTTGAGCCTAGGCAAAGTCTTTGCCATTGAATTTAGACATTTTTTCATATAACAACCCTTAGGTCCTATTACCTACCCATATATACTGGGGGCCCTATTACCTATCTACACGAATGGTGGACCCTATTATCTATATATCGACTGGGGGACCCTACTTTCTATATACCTACTGGGGGATCCTATTACCGATCTACAGACTGGAGGCCCTATTACCTATCTACATACTGGGGGATAGTATTATCTATATACTTACTGGGGGACCCTATTAATAATATATCTACCTGCTGGGGAACATATAACCTTTATACCTGCCTACTAAGGAGACCTAAATACCTACCTACTGGGAGAGTTTCTATATACCTACCTAATGGGGGCTTATAAAGGAACGATGGGTTACTCCCCAACCCCCACAGCAGGCACCTGGCTTTCTTATCATAGGAAAGCCGGTTGCTGTGGGGATGGGGAGTAACCCATCGTTCCTTTATACCCCCCCATTAGGTAGGTATATAGAAACTCTCCCAGTAGGTAGGTAGGTATATATGTGCTGGAAAAGTGATCATTCTAAAATTTTTGTGTGGTAAATTCTGCAGAGACAAGTAATGGCTGGGAGAAGTCATTATGGCGGTCTGGGCCGTATGGAGAAGGGAAAGTGTACAACTCCGATCAGAAAAGGCATCTCCTGAGAGTCACTAAATGTAACTTCAGAGTAATCACTTATACTTTATTTCTGCAGAGCATCTACATACAAAAATTCTACCACTATATGGTGACTGTATGGCAGTGGTATGTGTCTGCAGAGGGCTGTGTGCACTGGTTATCTACCACTATATGGTGACTGTATGACGGTAATATATGTCTGTAGAGCACTTGTGTACAACAGCAAACCTATGAAACAATTTTTTCTCCACTGTATTTACCGAGGAGGATGACCTTCCTGTTGATGAGCAGAGAGATGAGGTAAACTCCAATTTAAATGTTTCTTGTCTAACCCAGGAAGAAGTGTAGCTCCGCCTTAAGAAGATTAAAATAGACAAATAACCAGGTTCTGATGGTATACACCTCCATGTCCTAAGAAAGTTAAGGAATGTGATAGACAAGCCCCCTTTCTTAATATTTATGGACTGCATAATAACAGGTTATGTCCCAAAGGATTGACGAATAGCAAATGTGATGCCAATGTTCAAAAAGAGGTAAAAAAATTATCCTGGAAACTATAGGCCGGTAAGTTTAACCTCTGTTGTGGGTAAAATGTTAAAGGTTTTCTTGAGTTATTTATACTGGAGTATCTCACTGAAAATAAATGTATAAGTACGTTCCAGCATGGGTTTATGAAGGATCGGTCCTTTGAAACTAATCTTATCAGCTTCTATGAGGCAGTTCATTCTAGACTGGATTGTGGTGAGGCATTGGATGTTGTATACCTAGATTTATATAAAGCATTTGATACTGTGCCACATAAAAGGTTGGTAAGTAAAATGAGAATTCTTGGACTGGGGGAAAATGTTTGCAAGTGGGTAAGTAACTGTCTCAGTGATAGAAAACAAAGGGTGATGATTAACAGTACATACTCAGACTGGACCCCTGTTACTAGTGGGGTACCATAGGGTTCAGTATTGGGCCCTATCCTCTCTAATATTTTCATTAAAAGATCTTACACATGGATTGCACAGTAGAATATCGATCTTTGCAGATGATACTAAAACTCTGTAAGTAATCAACACAATAGAGGATAATCTGTTACTACAAAGGTATCTTGATAAGTTGGAGGCCTGGGCAGAGAGGTGGCAGATGAGGTTTAACACAGATAAATGCAGGTTATGCACATGGGAGGAAAAAAAAACCCTTGTAAAGACTACATGTTAAACGGAAAAACGCTGGGTAAAAGTGACATGGAGAAGGACTTGTGGAGAGGATAGGACTCCATTGTGGGACCTAACATATGGAAGCCATTTTCTGGATCCCTTGAGAAATAGGACTCTATTATGGGTCCTTCATGCTGAAACCACATTCTGGATCTCCTGAGGAACCCCTATAACATCATAGGGGGAGAAACGCGTTGGCATGAAGTGGTATTACCTCATGTAAACAGTATAGACTATCTTACTTTGTTATTTAGTTGGGGTAAGTGGTGTTATTTTATATATACAGTATAGATTACCTTACTCCTCATATAGAAATAGGGATTGGATTTAGAGTGAGTCATCGAGTCTGGGACCGTCCCTTTTGGGACGATCACTCCATAATCACCATAGGTCCTAATATAGGGTAAGACTAGTTTTGTTGCAGCTGGAGGATGAGCATCTAATCGTGAGTAACTTGCTGCTGCTAAGTTTATCATGTTTAACTTATATACCCTGAAAGAGGAGTTCTCCAGAGGTTAATATATTTTTTGATATTCCTGCTATTGAATATATGTATAGTTTTCATATTATATGTGGATTTTTATTTATTGTATAAATGTTAGATTTTAAGTGTTGGGCTTATGTAATTTGTTTCTTTCTGTGAGTTTTTTTGCTTTGAGGCCTTGTTCCCAGCCATGGAAAGGATAGTGGTAACTGAATTGGCTCAAAGTACACCAGAAAACTGCCGCAGCCCCATTCATACATGTCGCCCTATATTTTATTTTTCTTTTAATCTATTCTTACCCTTATTGAGGGAGGGGTGGAGAGGTGTAAGGAGCTTTCACACAATGCGTTTTTGGTACTTTTTTATTGTTTTTAATTCTGTGCATTTCTGCAAAAAAAAAAAAAACGCCCAAAATACACCAATAAAGCACTGTGTGAAAGCACTCCAAGGGTATGTTCACACGGGTTTGGGGGCTACAGTTTTTTCCAAATACGCCGTTTTTTTTATAAGTACGCGTATCCTGCGTGGGGGGGGGGGTGGCCCTTCACTTATTTTTGTAGCGGCGTGAAAGCCCCCCGGAATAAGTGACATGCCTTCTCTCCCCACGTGCATACGACGTATTGAACCCGCGGGGTAGAAAAGGGCGTAATTCATTTTCTCATGGGCTATGTTTTTCCGTAATTGTGGCACGCATTTTGGCCGTATTAAAGCGCAAATACGTTGCAAAATGCGCGCCGCAATTATGCCGTGTGAACATACTCTAAGGGATCATTCAGCCCATTATCTTATATGGATGGAGTAACATAATTGTGCACTATCCTCTCCATAAGGCATTTCTACACCCATCCAGCTAATATTTGTTGTTAAAACCCCTTTAAAACCCCGGCTGAAAAGCCTTTAAATGAGGGCAAAATTTTTTTTTTTTTTTCGTCCCTGCACTTCAACAGCCATAGCTTTTTTTTTTTTTTCATTGACACAGTTGTATGAGGACTTGTTTTTTCGGGGAAAAAATTTTTTATTTTGGGGGGGGCCTAGTTTGAGTTTCCATATCAACTACTGCATTTTTTTTTTTTCTTTTAAACTTTTTTCAGCATGAACATAAAAAAACCTATTTCGGCATTTGTGTTTTTTTTTTAAATAATTTTTTACACCATTCACATTTACACTAAGTAACTGTTAGTTTTGTTTACAGGGGAATTATGGTTTTGGGTACTTAATATGTGTAGGGCTTTTTTTGTAATGTATGCACAATAATTTTTTATTACATTTTTTATTATTTATTTTGTTTATTTTTTTACACTTATTTTTTTTTACTTTTTTTAATCCCCTTAGGGGTAACTATTGTACACTCTTTTTTACACTTAGTAATGTATACTTGAAAAGTTAAGCTCCCTGTTTTTAAAAAAATTTTCACAACAAAGGTGCCCTGGGGGAGGTTTTAGCAGACAGCCTGCGTATACTTAGGTCCCCCAGGGGTGACTTTAGATCTTCCCCAGGCTCCATAAAGCACTGGGGAACCAGGGACCCGGATGGAGCGGGGGAAACTCTTTGATTTGCGCGTCATGGCCACAGTAATTAAAGGGTTTTTTAAAAAGGGGTTTTCAGAGGCTTTTTTCCCGCCTTGCCATTTTACAGAGATTGCTCTAGAAAGGGAGCTATTAACTACAGCTGTTCTTAGGGCAGTTGCTGCACTGGGTGTCACAAACCCCCTCTGTAGGCAGCGATGTCTTTTGGGGTTACTACCGACAGAGAACACGCTCTGCCCACAGTCAAAAGACAGTGGGTTGTTATTTAGGGGTTAAAACATATACTCCTACAGAATGGTGTAAAGAAAACACCTACCAAAAAAAAAATCAAATTTATTGCGAATATTTTGGAAAAATAAAAAAAAGTAAAAAAAAATCTAGGCAGTACGGATCATTAAAAAAAAAAAGGCCTAAAGTGTAAGGGGGAAGGGGACCCAAGCATCAAAAAGATCAATTATGAATATACATCAACAACATGATTTTGGGGTTTAAAAAAAAATCGGGAAAAATAGAAAAACTGAATAAAGGTAGGAATCGGTAATAAGGATAAAAAAACAACAAAGTGGATTCTAAATGCCAAAAAGGGGATCATAAAAATTGAGGGGAAAATTACGAAAATTCAAAATTTTAAATATATGTAAAATTTTCCCCTAAACCCCGTTTTGCCCATAATAAAAGGGGACATTTTCTCAGGTCACCCCGAACTCAAATAAAAACAATGAAAATAAATCTAATTTTGAAAGCCCGTGATGGTATTGGAAATTTTTGATTTTGGCTGCTAATGTTACATTTTAATAACCGATAATCATTCATTTATCAGTAATAAAAAAAGAAAATGAAAAATAAAGGCAAACGAGTGAGTTGTGTCAGAAGGCAAAACACTGAGAAGGGTTTGATTACAGTAGCCGATTTTAAAGGGGGCTCCGGGGCCCTACAATACAACTGATTGGTCCCCTTCAGGGGCATATCCATAGCTAGAGGAAGAGCAAGATAATAATGACCTGTCACAGACTAACAGGCTGTCAACATGAGGTACTCCTAGATTAAACAGAACAGATACAGTATTACAAACTCCCAAGATGACATTGAATTAGCCATGACACACACACTTTCATTTTAGGAATAAAAGAGTTGTGGGAGATGCAATTAGTTGAAGAGTCAGCAATTTATCCTTCAAAAACTGTCCGTTAATTTCATGTTAAAATTAGTATCTTACGATTCTATAAAAATAGAAAGAAGTCTCACTGAAATATTCTTTAGAAAAAGACATGGGGAGTGGGCGGAAGTAAAGGAACATGCTCTCCTTGGTGACAAATATACATGTTATACCAGGATGTCTAAGTAAAAAAAAAGTAAGTGTGCAAAGCTATAACAATAAGAGTTATATAGTAAGAGCTTAAGGGGATGTTCACACTGCATAAAACGTATCCAAAGACGTACCCGAAGTGTGCTGCGTGTTTGGTTGCATTTTCTGTGCAGCAGAAACGCAACCTATAGTTTTAAATAGGGTGCCTGTTGCGTCAAACGGATCAAGAATTGACATGTTAATTATTTGAACGGATCCGAAAGACACATCAGAAAGACCCATGTAAAACCCGCATCGGCAAACACCGATGCGTGTTTTACATTGAAATTAATGTAAATCACACAGCACATTGTTAGATGCGTGTTCTGATCCAAACACACATCTAAGGGTATGTTCACACGGCGTTTTACTGCGTGTAACATACGCTTTTCGATACGTGTTTGGATCCCTCTGTCGGACCCAAACACACATCTAATAAATAGCAATGCGATTTACATTGCTTTTTATTAGAAACACGCATCAGCGTTCACACGCATGATCCCCGATGCGTGTCTCACTGCGTCTTTCGGATCCGTTCCAAGAATTGACATGTCAAATCTTGGTCTTAAAGACGCAGCAGGAGCCCTATAATAAACTATAGGGTGCTATCCTGCTGCATCCAACACGTATCCAAACACACAGCTGCGTGTTGGATACGTGTTGGATCTGTTTTACATGCGATTGCTACAGCGCTTTTGGATCTGATTTTCAGATCCCACACGGATCCAAAATCGGATCCAAAAACGCTGTGTGAACATCCCCTAATAGTGGTTTTAGTATTTTCCTACATGGCAGATACTTTGAACATATTTCTGAACACTATTGGCCTCATGTATGAAAACTGCCTAGGTGTAAGCCTATCTTTGTTGCCCATACCAATCAGAGTTCCCCTTTGATTTTTTCAGAGCACTATATGAAATAAATAGAGAGCTCTGATTGGTTGTTATGGGCATTAAGGAAAGTCTTAGAACAAGATAGTTTTCATACACGAGATCCTGTTAGTTTAGTGTCTGTTTGGCTACGCCTACACTGCACAGCTTTACAATCATATTTTCGGCGATTTTAGGATCTTAAATGCAACGAAAATACAATCGTTCCTGCAGCCCCATAGACTACAACAGAAAACACGGGCTGTAGTCTCCACACTACGATCGTCTTCTGGCACCGGCGTATTATACAACATGTTTTATAATGCACTGGCTCTTTTAGTTTTTTCTTTGTCTTTCCATACAATTGTATTGTATGGACGACGTCCAAAAAACGAGAAGCGACCACGGTTTTTGCACAAAGCGTGACAAATATCGCGGTCCTGCATCGGAAAAAAAACGTCCACTTTCGGCCATTTTTTGTCTGTTGCAGTGTCGCCATAGCCTTATACTCTAAAGAACTGATCAACTCTATTTTAAGCCACATTAGTCTAATCTGCATTATAAATAAATTTGTTGATTTTTTAGGCTATGTTCACACGGTAAATTACATGGGAAACACGCGCTGATTCCAAAGCATGGGGGGCCAGCCCCATAGACATACATTGTTAGCGGCGTGTATTCGCTAACAATTGACATGACAATTCTCCCCCCGCGTGTATTGTACGCACGGGAGGAAGGGGGGCCGAAGCGTAATCCATATCTCTCTATGAAAGCTATGAATTACCGTAATTGCGCCACGCATTTCGGCAAGTATTAAGCGCAATACATGGTGAAATACGCGCGCATATACGCTAGGAAATAAGCCGCGTGAACATAGCCTTAATTACCCACTTAGGGTATGTTCACATGATGTATTACTGCGTACAGTACGCAGTACATCGTGTGTTTTGGGAGCTCACGCTAATTTGCGAGTACTCCCGCGACGCAGAGGGCCAGCAGCCCACTGGCCCATTTGACATTCATTACTCGCGTCGTGTAATCGCCGTGAATAATTGACAGGTCACTTGTCTCCCCAGGCATAGTTCTCTTTGAGAACTATGGATTACCGTAGTTTCGGCATGTATCTCGCCTGTATTAGAGAGCAAATACGCAACGAAATTCGCAACGAAATTCGTGAGCATACCCTTCTAGTCACTACATCCATCTGATTGATTTACCTCAGTTTTAGCATTACTCTTTTTTTATAGATATGATCTTCTGCACATAACAAATTAAATAGGCATATAGATCAGTGTTTGCCGGCAGTATACTGTATAGTAATATTATACATACTACTACTGCAATATATAATAATAATATACATACTACCACTGCAGTGTATAGTAGCATTTCTATGGGTGTCTGAGTTTTATCTTGTTGTTACAGCCCTCGTATTGTTAAAGAATAAGAGAGGTATGGTATACAGTGTCTATTTAAAGGAAACCTGTCTGGTGGTTTATGCCACCCTATGTGAGAGCAGATTGTGATGGAGGGAGAGAAAATGAGCTCAGTGATGAATGGGTTGCTATGATTTGATGCTAAATTTCAGAGTAAAAAAGGAGAGAAAATCTGTAAAAGTGAAACTGAAAGTACTGCTGACCCCACCCACATACAATGATTGACAGTTAGCTCTGTATACATGGGTTGGGGTAAGCAGGACTTCTATTGTTTCTTAAGGAGTATGATCAGTATTTTCTTTGCTTTTTAATCAGAAACCCTTATCCAAATCATATAAACCTATATATGACAGAGCTCAGCTTCTCTCCTTCTATCATATCCTCTCCGCAGATAGGGGACCATAAACCACCTGACAGGTTCCCTTTAAAAAAAGCCCTTCCTTTGGTTCCCACTGAATTTAGTGGTGCTGTGATATTAACAGGTCCATACAATGGTGCCATCACCCTTAAGTGTGTATTGAATTGGACCTCGGAAATACAGAGGGTGGTATGTGACACTGTTATAATAAAGAAAGCTTTTCTGGGCAATTGTAGTAGTATTAAATGTATGTAAATATATTATACAGTGGTCCCTCGCGTTACAATGGCTTCAGGATACATTACAAAACAGACAATCGTCCTTCCTGGGATATTGTATGATGAATAAAGGTTCAATATGCAATGTCCCAGACACTGATCCAGCCAATGATCATGAACAATTTATTTGTAAAACCCTTGTATTATTGCAATGAATGCAGTGATTGAAGGTCTAGTAATACCTCTCTACAGTACAGTGCGGTACTACATGTCCATATAGGCTGCTATTTCGGATATCAGAAGAGGGACCAATTTTCTTTTTTCCTAGTATACTGTGTATTAGGTACATGACCCCAAAAAACTTTTTCCTCAAATTGGAAAGTTATTTCCAGCTTCCAGCAGCTCTTTCTAATGTTATATGTAAGGACTTGCTTTATCTGGATTAATTATCTGTTTAATTATTGTTAATATTCATTTTGCATTATGTTGGGGTCACATTTTGGGGCCTCAAAACAAATTACCATTTTCCAATAGAATTATGGATTCAACGTACAATGGTAGTTTCGGAACCAGTTAATATTGTATTTTAAGGGAACAGTGTGTGGGAATTTGGGCACACAATCGTGGTATGGTGATCTGGTGCACATGCGTGACATGCGCAACATGCGCCGTCGTGTCTGAGGAATACGCCTCTGCATTTTGCTGCTAAATACAGTAGAAGGACTAAATGATTTCATGGTGATGATGAATATCTATATACCGTATATACTCGAGTATAAGCCGAGTTTTTCAGCACAAAAATGTGCTGAAAAATCTCCCCTCGGCTTGTACTCGAGTCACTGTCGGCGCTCGGGCGCTGCGATGGCCCGTGCGCCGACAGGGACGCTTCAGTTATATGCGGCTCCTCAGGGAGCGCATATAACTGAAGGCCGAGTGAGCGCACAGTGTCCGGGCGCTGCGCTGGCCCGGGCACTGTCCGCGATCCCTTCACCTATATGCGACTCCTCCGGAGCGCATATAGGTGAAGGGATACCACTGCGGGGCAGTGGCCGTCTGGAGTTTCCGGCGCCTGATGACGTCACCCGCCTGTGCCGAGAAGACCCAGGACAGCGCGCGGGAGGCCGGACAGCGAGGTTCCAGGTAAGTGATTATTTTTTTATTTTTTTAAACTGCCTACAGCCTACCTATACCTGCCTACAGCTGCCTATACCTGCCTACAGCTGCCTATACCTGCCTACAGCCGGCCCTATACCTGCCTACAGCTGCCTATACCTGCCCACAGCCGGCCCTATACCTACCCTATACCTGCCTACAGCTGCCTATACCTGCCCTATACCTGCCCTATACCTGCCTACAGCCGGCCCTATACCTGCCTACAGCCGGCCCTATACCTGCCTACAGCTGCCTATACCTGCCTACAGCCGGCCCTATACCTGCCCTATACCTGCCTATAGCTGCCTATACCTGCCTTATACTTGCCTACAGCTGCCTATATCTGCCTACAGCCGTCCCTATACCTGCCTACAGCTGCCTATATCTGCCTACAGCCGGCCCTATACCTGCCTAAAGCCTGCCCTATACCTACCTATACCCGGCCTACAGCCTGCCCTATACCGGCCTACAGCCTGCCCTATGCCTGCCTATGGGGCCATATACCTGCCTATTACCTGCCTATAGGGCCATATACCTGCCTATTACCTGCGTATGGGCCATATACCTGCCTATAATCTGCTTATGGGGGACATATAACTGCCTATTACATGCCTATGGGGCCATATATGTGCCTTTTGGGACATATACCTGCCTATACCTGCATATAGGGCCATATATCTGCCTATAATTGCCTATGGGGGACATTAAACTGCCTATGTAATTTTATTGGTATCCATTTTTATTTTTAAAATTCACCAGTAGCCGCTGCGTTTTCCATCCTAGGCTTATACTCGAGTCAATAAGTTTTCCCGTTTTTTGGGGCAAAAGTAGGTGCCTCGGCTTATACTCGGGTCGGCTTATACTCGAGTATATACGGTAATTGTATTAAGGATTTTGGATTGACTCGTATTGGATTACATTTTAAGGAAGGTGTTTATATGGAGCGGGGACGTGCGCGCCGGGTAAGTAAGGTAGTGGGACACTGGCCAGCGGGACACGGATGTGCCTGCGACCCGGAGAGTGGGTCACAGGGGCACCCATGACAGTACCCCCCCCACCCGTTGGCCTCCCCCGCTTTGTGGCCTGGAGGGATCTCAGGAGTAAGTTATGGTCCAGAATGTTGGCGTCTGGCTCCCAGGGCCTTTGTTCTGGCCCAAACCCCTTCCAATCAATGAGGAAATGTCGCTTCCCCCTGATCGTCTTCATGGCCAAAATCTCCTTTATAGTAAAGACGTTGGTGGCGTCAGCCTCAAGAGTCGGAGGAGCGACCTTCTGGGAAAAACGATTCAGGACTAGCTGCTTCAGAAGGGAGACATGGAAGGAGTTCGGGACCCGCATCGTGGGCGGAAGACGGAGCTTATGTATCACTGGGTTGATGCGTTTCAGCACCTCGAATGGCCCCAGGAAACAAGGGCCCAGCTTGTAGCTGGGGATCATGAGACAAACATATCTGGCCGACAACCACACCTTGTCTCCAGGAGAGAAGATTGGAGTAGGTCTTTTGGTCTGCTTGTGTCTTCATACGAGCAGACGCCCATTGCAGAGACTGGTGTGTCTGATCCCTGATGGCCGTAAGGTCATGGACCAGATCCTCCACGGCAGGAACCTCAGAAGGCACCAAGAGGGGGAGTGGTGGGCAGGGATGTTGTTCATAGACAATAAAAAGGGAGAGGCACCAGCAGACTCCGAGCCCAAAGAATTGTATGAGAATTCTGCCAAAGGTAACAGGTTGGCCCAGTCGTCTTCACGCGCTGAAACTAAGTAGGGCAAGTAGCTGCCCAGGACCTGATTAACTCTCTCTTATTCATCTGTGGATCATAGACTGAAGAGAAGTCCAATTTCACCTGTAGCTGGGAACAGAGGGAGCTGCAGAACTTCAAAACAAATTGGACCCTCCGGTCCGAAACAATATGCCGAGAAAGTTCATGCAGCCGAAAAATATGTTGGAAGAAGAGACTGGCGAGATGAGGAGCAGAGGTAACAAACTTTGAGAACCGGTCAGTGACCACCCAGACAATGGTATTACCGGAGGAAGGAGGAAGGTCAGTGATAAAGTCCATAGCCACGTGGGTTCAAGCGCTTTTCGGGATAAGTAGTGGCTGAAGCAAACCTGCCGGCTTGAGATTAGGTGATTTTTTACGGGCACAGGAAGTGCAAGATTCAACGAATTCACGAACATCTTTAACAAGATCAGGCTACCAATAAAAATAAGAGATCAGAGAACAAGATTTTTGCACCCCAGGATGTCCAGCCACTCGAGAGCAATGTCCCATATTAGTATCTTTTTTCGTAGTTCCGGGCGCACATAAGTCTTGCCTGGAGGGATCCGCTGGAGGTCTACGGGATCAGCGGAGACCAGGCATTCAGGAGGATTGATGTGCCGAGGAGTTGGTTCATCCCCTATCACGTCAAAAGCACGGGAAAGAGCATCTGCCTTGACATTCTTATCCTCATGGCGAAAATGAATTAGAAAATCGAACTGGGAAAAGAAGAGAGACCATTGAGCTTTGCGCGGGTTTAGTCATTGGGCCGTCTAAAGTTATGGAGGTTTTTGTAGTCAGAGTAGATATTGACCAGGCTCCTTCAAGGCCAGTTTGGTGGCCAGTAATTCCCGGTCCCCAATGGAATAATTTCTCTCTGCGGAGGAAAAGGTTTTAGAAAAGAACCCACATGTGAGGGTCTTGCCTTTGGGCCCTTTTTGGGTAAGAACAGCCCCGGACCCCACTGAGGAGGCATAGACTTCCAAGCAGAACAGTTTCTCTGTATCTGGCCAGGAAACCACAGGTGCAATTGCTAATACCGACTTCAACTTCAAGAAGGCTTCCTCAGCCGCTGGTGGCCATAGCTTCGGGTTACCATTTCTCTTGGTGAGTGCTACCACTGGGGACACCACCAACGGGAAGTGTGGCACAACTGCCTGTGGTAACCCAGAATCCTCTGTATGGCTCAGAGGCCGATGGGTCGCGTCCACTGAGAAGTGGTATGGACAGGCGGCAATGGTTCGTGGTCGAGGGACGGAGGCAAATGGTACAGTACACGGTATAACTGAATAGACACAGGGAATGCTTTCACAGTTGGCACTAAAGATCAGGAAGGGGCAGGCTTAAATAATTGCAGCGTCCAGCAGTAGGAAATTACCGGTGCGCTGGCCCTTTAAACTTGACAGTGCTGGCGCGCATGCCCTAGGGGGCGGAGACGCATGCGCCGGGAGACAGAGACATCAGCAGGAGCATGGCCGGGTAAGTAATGCAGAGATTGGGCAGTTGAGCAAGCGCGCCTGCGACCCGATTTGCGGGTCACGGCGTCGCTCGCCAGCGGGACACGGGTATGCCTGCGACCCGGAGAGAGGGTCGCAGGGGCACCCGTGACAGTTATGAAGTAATGAAATACTCTACCAGACATAAAATAGTTAACTAGCACCCTCTACTGCAATGAGATTAAGGCTAGGTCATCATAAAATGCTGCCTGATGCCACTGCATACTACGGGGGAGGATGGCAGCAGGGAGATGTTTAATCTTTATATTTTATGCTACACTGCCCCCCACACCCAGCAGCAGCAGAGAATGTGAGGGGAGCAGCTGGAGGGGACCTGTGGCATTCCCCAACATTGGTGACAGTGGCTACAGAGATATGCAGCAGTGAACGGAGCAGCGGCATGGCACATCAAACTCCAGCTTACCCCAATGTCGCTCCGTAGTTCTCACTGTCCGAGGCGAAGTAAGCTGGAGTTTTATGTGCCGCGCCGCTGCTCCGTTCACTGGTGCAGATCTATGTAGCCACTGCCACCAATGTTGGGGAATGCCATAGGTCCTCTACAGCTGCTCCCCCACTGCCTCTGCCAGCAGCGAGTAAATGGGGCAGTGTAGTATAAAAAATAAAGATTAAACATCTCTCTGCTGCCACCCTCCTCTCAGCATGCAGTCTTGTGACGCTGCCTGATGCCTCTTGCATTTAAAGAATCGCCCACAGTCAGCTGGCTGGTTGTATATAGAGATGGGCGAATTGATTCTAACGAAGTGGACTTAGTTAAGAATTTCAGGAAAACTTCGGTTCTGAACGAAGTCGAAGTTTGGGGTACTTCGCGGGAACAAAGCATGCTTTTGATTGATAAAATGGCTGCGAGCACATGGCGCTACATGGGGCAAAGAACTCTGGGAGGAAGAAGGGCATAGCCTGCATGACATGTGCAGAGATGAAGCCAATCAGAGACCGGCGGGATTCTGTGACGTCACCGCACTATATAAGTCCGGGCGCAACGCTGGGAGCTCATACCGCTCTCACTGTGTTGAGTAGGGAAGGCGCTGCCGCGGCTGCTTATGATAGCTGATACTAAAGAACTCATTTTTATACATCGATTTTTGGGGGGTGTCACAGCTTGTCTCAGAGACTTCTTCACTTACGTTCTAATTCTGATTCTGTGAGGTATTGGAACTGAAGTCCAGTGTGCGTCCAATGCAGCTGCATATACATATTAATGCTATCTGCTCACATCACATTGAATATCTAAAGGTTATCTAAGCCTGTTCCTGTTGTATTCATTTAAAGAAACAGCGTTTTTACAATCCAAATACCACTTCATTTTTGGTTGCTCATTTCTTTTGTGCAATTTACATCCAGGGGTTAATTAAGCGTTGTTCTGCTGTTGTGGTCACTAAAAGAAACGTTCTTATTCACCGCCAAAAAATAAATTTTGCCTGTAGCATAATTCATAACCGAAAATTAATTACAAGTTTTTCTGTTGTTCTGTACCGTAAAATAAATGACATTTTAACACTCTACAAAGCTGGTAATTTTTGGTTGCTCATTTCTTTTGCGCAATTTACATCCAGGGGTTAATTAAGCGTTGTTCTGCTGTTGTGGTCATTAAAAGAAACGTTCTTTTTCACCTCCAAAGAAGCAAATTTGCCTGTAGCATAATTCATAACCGAAGGTTAATTAAGCCTGTTTGTGATTTTATATTCAGTAAAATACACAGTGTTTTTAAAGGGCACATACAAGTAAATTTTTCCTGGCCATTTGTGGAGAGCTTTTTATATCCAAGGGGTACCCATTATTGTTACTGGGTTCATTTGCAGTCAAATACAGGGTGTATATTTATCATACACAGATATCTTCATCAAACAGTGTCTGTACATTTTAGAACAAACAGTATGTCAGACAGAGAGGTGGCAGGCTTATCACCTGCGAGTGGCAGTGGCACAAACATTCCTGGAGCAAGCCCAGGTCGCAGCACAGCAAGGGGACGTTGCAGCAGCGGTCACTCGGTGAGGCCACAACGTTCTAATTCTGATTTTGTGGGGTATTGGAACTGAAGTCCAGTGTGCGTCCAATGCAGCTGCATGTACATTTTAATGCTATCTGCTCACAGCACATTGAATATCCAAGGGTTATCTAAGCCTGTTCCTGTTCCTGCCATCATCTCCCGGTCCAGATGCTCCTGCTCCTCGCTACTCATGGCGCCAGCAGTCGTTCAGCGAGGCGATTGCAAAGAGAAAACAGTATGCGTCCAACCATCCTGAAGGTGCAGAAGCTGACCGTGCTCCTGTCCAAGTTGTTGGTACTGCAGTTCCTCCCTTTCCAAATGGTGGACTCTGCACCGTTCAGAGAACTAATGGCTTGTGCCGAGCCGAGATGGAGAGTTCCAAGCCGTAATTTATTTCCATAAAGGCAGTAACAGCACTTCATAAATATGTAGAACAGAAGGTGGGCCAGTCCTTGAGCTTATCGGATTGTTCCAAGGTGCACGGCAGCGCGGACGTCTGGAGCTGTAACTACGGTCAGGGCCAGTACATGTCCTTTACGGCCCACTGGGTGAATGTGCTTCCTGCCCAGACACCAACAACATGGACAAGAGACGCTGCTTTCTCCTCCACGTTGTCAAACTGCGGCTCCTGCGCCAATGTCCGCCTCCTCCTCCTCCACCACCACCATCATCTCAGCCTCCACAAGTACTGCTCCATCATACCACATGAGTAGGGCACAGCGGTGTCACGCAGTTCTACACCTGGCTTGCCTCGGCGAACAAAGTCACACAGGGGAGGAACTGCTCCGCGTCATGTAGCAAGAAATCGGAGGAGGGATGGTCCATGTGCCCTGCATGGCGCACGTGTTCAATCTGGTTATAAAAAGGTTCCTGAAGTCTTCCACCGATCTTCAGAAGATTCTGAAAAAGGCCAGGAAACTGTGCATGCACTTCATCCATTCCTACAAAGCCAGGAACACCCTCCTCGAGTTGTAGCGGCAGAACGGCCTCCCCCAACACTCTGATATGTGATGTTTCCACCCGTTGGAATTCCAGCCTGCACATGTTGGACCGACTGTATGAACAGAGAAAGGCCATTAACGATTTTTTGATGATCCAGGCGGACAGGAGTACTCCCCTGTGTAACTTTGATGTCAGCCAGTGGCAGCTCATGCGTGACACCTGCCGTTTGCTGAGGCCATTCGAGGAGGCAACGTTATTTGTCAGTCGCCAGGACTACGGATGAATAACGTCATTCCACTGCTTCATGTCCTGGAACAGATGCTGAAAAATCTGTCTGGGCAGGGGACTGGAGACGTGGCGACTACATCTCGCGGTCACATGAGTCCGGTGGGGACTGAACTGGAGTAGGAGGAGGAGGAGGACATTGGAGCAGAAGCATTGTCTAGTGAAATGAGTGGATTTTCTAACCAGGTGACAGGAGAGCAGGAGCAGGAGCAGCTGGAGGAGGTAGATGGAGATGAGGAAGACAAGGCAGATGACCCGCAAGCATCATGGCAGTATACAGTGGAGATGGAGGAAGGGAGCCCCTCGGAGTCACTTGTGCAGATGGCCCGCAGCATGCTGATTTGCCTGGCTAGTGACAGCCGAATAGTCACCATCCGGCAGATGGATGACTTCTCTCTCTCCACCCTATTGAACCCCAGCTACTGGTCCAAAATGGGAGCCTTTTTCCCAGCTGCTGAGAGGGAGAAAAAACTCAAATACTATAGGGAAATCCTCCGTAATCAGTTGGCCGCTGCCCATGTGCGGCATTGTCCTTCCTCTGACAGGTCTGACCGGAGGGATTCTTCAGCGCTCACGTACTACTGCCGGGGCTGCCGGGGAAAGTGGGGGGGTCGGAGCAGTACCAGCTCCATCAGCAGCAACCTAAGTCTGGAGTCACTGATGAGCAGCTTCCTTCACCCGCCTAGTGAGGAGGGAAGTCGCCAGCAGCAGCAGCAGCAGCAGGACCTGGAGCAGACCCTGAACCAACAGGTGGTGGCCTACTTGGACAGCACTCTGCCAGCCCAGTTAGAAGATCCGCTGGACTACTGGCAGCCAAACTGGATGTGTGGCCGCAACTTGGCCGAGTTTGCAGTGAGAAGCTGTCCTGCCCGGGCCAGTAGTGTGGCATCAGAGCGGTGTTCAGTGCGGCGGGGCCATCGTTACCCCAAGGAGAACCCGCTTGTCCACGGGAAATGTGGAACAACTGACCTTTGTCAAGATGAATCAGGCGTAGATAGGCCAGGATTTCCACACACCAATGCCTTAGGCGTCAGACTACATCAGCCATAACGCCTCACCCAAACTATGAGAAATTAGTCTGAGTTCAAACTACCTGCCTCAGCCACTATTCTGATGCCGCCACCCGCCTGATGCCACACGTCTGCTGTCAGTTTCTCCATCTGCCACCAACCATCTTTACCAGGGACTGGTATTGCCACCCACCTCCACACTCTGTCATTGTGCCACTCTATGACCTCATGCTGCTGCTGCTGTGGCTGCTGCCGTGCCCTCCACACTGTGTCATTGTGCCACTCTGTGGCCTACTCCTGTTTTTGCCACCTCCAGAATGTCATTGTGCCACTGTCTGACCTCATGCTGCTGCTGTGGCTGCTGCCGTGACCTCCACACTCTGTCATTGTGCCACTGTCTGACCTCATGCTGCTGCTGTGGCTGTTGCCGTGACCTACACACTCTGTCATTGTGCCACTGTCTGACCTCATGCTGCTGCTGTGGCTGCTGCCGTGCCCTCCACACTGTGTCATTGTGCCACTCTCTGACCTCATGCTGCTGCTGCCGTCACCTCCACTCTCTGTCATTGTGCCACTCTGTGGCCTACTACTGTTTTGCCACCTCCACAATGTCATTGTGCCACTGTCTGACCTCATGCTGCTGCTGTGGCTGCTGCCGTGCCCTCCACACTCTGTCATTGTGCCACTGTCTGACCTCATGCTGCTGCTGTCGTCACCTCCACTCTCTGTCATTGTGCCACTCTGTGGCCTACTACTGTTTTGCCACCTCCAGAATGTCATTGTGCCACTGCCTGACCTCATGCTGCTGCTGTGGCTGCTGCCGTGACCTCCACACTCTGTCATGGTGCCACTGTCTGACCTCATGCTGCTGCTGTGGCTGCTGCCGTGACCTCCACACTCTGTCATTGTGCCACTGTCTGACCTCATGCTGCTGCTGCCGTCACCTCCACTCTCTGTCATTGTGCCACTCTGTGGCCTACTACTGTTTTGCCACCTCCAGAATGTCATTGTGCCACTGTCTGACCTCATGCTGCTGCTGTGGCTGCTGCCGTGACCTCCACACTCTGTCATTGTGCCACTCTGTGGCCTACTCCTGTTTTTGCCACCTCCAGAATGTCATTGTGCCACTCTCTGACCTCATGCTGCTGTGGCTGCTGCCGTCACCTCCACACTTGTTTTTTTCCAGCTTTCGCTGCCATGACTTTATCAGGCTACATTCCCGCTTGAGTTTTTTGGTCAGTTTTGCCCACCTAAGTGCCCAGGGAATTTTATATTGAAGCGATTCTAAGAGCGGCGGCAGTCGTATGCGTGTCATACTAAAACACAACATTGTATGAAGACCAAACCAAGCTCCCGCTGCATATTTAAGCATGGCACAACATTCTACAGCACCCTGCATGCTCTGTGCAGCCTGGAAACAGCTGTTTTTTAATGCGATTCATCCCGAAGTAATTCGGACCGAAACGAATTTTGTCGGGAAATTCGGCGAAGTCACCGAATCGAATTTTTGAGAACTTTGCCCATCTCTAGTTGTATATAGTTGAAACCAGATGTTTACATACACTATATAAACAGATACATATGTAGGTGTTTCTCAATATCTGATATGAAATCAGTTTCTGTTTTAGGGCAACTAGGACTACCAAAATTATTTATTTTTGCCAAATGCCAGAATAATGAGAGAGGGATTTAAAGGCATTTTTATTACTTTTTTCAAAGTCAAAAGTTTACATATATTTCATTAGTATTTGGTAGCATTGCGATTAAACTGTATGACTTTGGTCAATCAGTTGGATATCTTTCCATAAGCGTCTCACAATAGTTGGTAGAAATTTTGACCCATTCCTCCTGACAGAACTGCTGTAACTGAGCCATGTTTGTAGGTCGCCTTGCTCACACCTACCTTTTCAGCTTTGCCAATATTTTTTCAAAAATTGGTTATCCTTAAGCCACTTTGTAACCAATCTGGCAGTATGTTTTGGGTCATTGTCCATTTGGAAGACCCATCTCCACCCAAGCTTTAACTTCCTGGCTGATGTCTTGTGATGTTGTTTCAGTATGTTGTCTTGTTATGTTGCTTCAGCCACATAATCTTCTTTCCTCATGATGCAAGTCCCTCCTGCAACAAATCAACCCCACAACATGATGCTGCCACCTCCGTGTTTCACAGTTGGTGTTCTTAGGCTTCCAACCTTTTCCCTTTTTCCTCCAAACATATCAATGTTGATTATGGCCAAACAGTTAAATTTTAGTTTTGTCAGACCACAGAACATGTCTCCAAAAATGTAGGTCTTTGCAGTAATGGCTTCTTCCTGGTAGAGTGGCCTTTTAGCCCATGTTGATGAAGTACTTGTTTCACTGTGGCTAATGACACAATGTTACCAGCTTCTGCCAGCATCTTCACAGGGTTTGTTGCTTTTGTTCTTGGGTCGATATGCACATCACGGACCAAAGTACATTCATCTCTGAAACACAGAACCTGTCTCCTTCTTGAGCGGTATGATCGCTGGATATTCTCATCTTGTTTGTACTTGCATACAGTGCAAGTCCACAATTCTCTTCCTGATATCTTGGCTGATTTCTTTAGACTCTCCCATGATGTTACACACAGAAATAATGTGTTTCTGTTGTGCATAAAAAATAAATCCACAGGTATGTCTCTAATTGACTCAGATGTTGCCTATAAAGCATATATCAGAAGCTTCCAAAGACACGACATCATCATGTGTCATTCTGTATATACTATATATATATATATATTATATATATATATATATATATATATATATATATATATAATTATATATATATATATATATATATATATATATATAATATATATAAGAAACTACATGTCACAGCATGCAGATTCCGTACCCATATGATTAGGACATGTACTCAACCTGCTCCTCCCCCAGTGTTAAAAACATGTACTAATTCAATTCATCTCATAGCATATATAGTTACACCGAAAAAAGACAGACGTCCCTCAAGTTCAGCCTATTGTGCAACAGTGCTGATCCAGAGGAAGGCAAAAAACCCCATAAGGTAGAAGCTAATCGTCCGCATTTTAGGGAAAAAATTCCTTCATGACTCCAATCTGGCAATCAGAATAAATCCCTGGATCAACGACCCTTCTCCAGAATCCTGGTCACTATAACTGGTTATATTATTACATCTAGAAATGCATCCAGACTAGTGTTGAGCGATTGCGTTGGCTATCGAGATCGATCGATAGTCGATAGTCGGCCGCTATCGATAAGGTTTTTCGATAGTGAGCATCGATTATGAGCGATTACCATTAAAGTCTATGGGAGAGCAACAACACCTTCATTATTACACCCAAACAAGGCTGGAGAAGCTGAAATTAACATCCACAACAGTCAAAGTAACTGTTATGTTTTCGTATAATACACGGTATTTTTTGCACCTTTCAATTCACCTGAGGTGAATATAGAATTGCTGTTTTAAGATTTACGTGGATGCTGTGTCAATGAACAATGCTGGGTGTGCAAAAGTCAAAAAACACGTAACTGTTATGTTTTCGTATATACACGGTATTTTTTTGCACCTTTCAATTCACCTGTGGTGAATATAGAATTGTTGTTTTAAGATTTACGTGGATGCTGCGTCAATGAACAATGCTGGGTGAGCAAAAGTCAAAAACAAGTAACTGTTAATGTTTTCGTATGATACACGGTATTTTTGGCAACAACAACCTGTGCTGACTACAAGATTGCGGATTGTAATTTAACTGCAGTGGAATATAAAATTGCTTTTTAAAAAATTTACTTGGATGCTGCGTCAAAGAAAAATGCTGGGTGTGCAAAAGTCAAAAAAAAAGTAACTGTTATTTTTTTCGTATAAAAACCGGGTATTTTTGGGCCCCTTTCAATTCCCGTGGGAATATAGAATTGTGTTTTAAGTTTTTACGTAGATGCGCGCAATGAACAATTGGGGTGCGCAAAAGAAAAAAAACCTAAGTTATTTTCGTATATACACGGTATTTTTTGGAACAAAAACCTGTGCGACTACAAAAATTGCTGGAATTGTAATTTAACTGAAAGGTGGATATATCAACAGTCACAGGTGTAATGGGTAAAATTGAAAATGAACACCTATCTGAAATGTATACTGATAATAAAAGTGGAGTTTTGCACCTAACAAAGAGACCTGCAGTTACTAGAAATGATGTGTATCCAATATAAGTTCAGGCTGCCCAATATCCAGGAAATATTTCAATAGCAAACTGTTAATAATAAAGATATTCCACTACAATGTCTACACTAAGTCTTGGTGAACTTTATCCAGTGTTCTTTATAGATAGAGCTTGTCTGTGTTCGCCCGCGGGGGCCTCCCCTTGCTCCCCCCGCCATGAATTTACAGCGGTAGATGCTGCTTTAAAATTCTCTAGCTAACTACATAAAATGTTCAAATCTCTAATCTAACTAAATGGAAGGATCACAGCTAATAGAGAGGTTTCTCTGTGCAGAATAGACTAATTTCGCTGAGCTGTTTGGCCACAGGCAGAGCGCAGGTACCTATCCCTATGAGACGCTGAGAGACACTGAGGCTAAAACAGGAAACGCTGTTCTATGTAAAACGAGGTCATGTGATTTTTCCAGCCAATCGCAACCATACACATCCCAGTCCATGACGTGCCAACACACATCTCACCCTGCTCTATTCTGTAAGCTGATTTGCTGGCCGCCAAAATTACAGGAAGCGCCGAAAAAGGCGCGATCTTAATAGATGATGCTCAGATTTTAACCTTAATTATCGCATGATCTGGAAATTTCGATCACCATAAAAACCTTGCCGATTTCAACTTTGTCGATAAAAATCGCTCAACACTAATCCATACCCTTTTTGAACTGCGTTAGTGGATTCACCATGACAAGTTGTTGTGACAGAAAGTTCCTCAGTCTCACTGCTCTTACAGTAAAGAACCCCTTTCTATTTTTATGTTCTTTCCTCTTGGCGTAGAGGATGCCCCCTTGTTCTCAATACAGTCCTGGTTATAAGTAGATCTTTAGAGAGATCGCTATTTAGACCTTTAATATATTTAAACATATTTATTATGTCCCCCCAAAGCCGTCTTTTCTCTCAGCTAAATAACCCTAACCTTGCTAATCTTTCTGGGTATTGTAGTCCACCCAGTCCTTTTATTGTTTTTTGTTGCCCACCTTTGAACCTGTTCAAGCTCTACAATGTCTTACCTGTTAACTGGTGCTCAAAATTGTACACAATATTCCATGTGTGGTCTGACCAGTGATTTGTATAATGGTAGAACTATGTTCTCTGCAGTATTAATATAGACCGAAATATATATAAACACTTAGTTTATTAATCCAAAGACTATCAAATATGAATATAATACAATTATAATATATAATATAATACAATAAAATATAATTCTTTGCTTGACAAAGAAGGTAATCCCTTCGAAACGTTGCAGCTGTGTCTGTAGCCTGGTGTCAGCGTCTCCCTGCTATCCCACAGTGGACTTATACATGCTGCTAGGAGGTCATGGACTGACTCGAACAAACTTAAGTATACCTGTGCCATTTTTTCACTATTTTTCAAGCTATTTTAAGTGTATTATAATCATATTTGATACTCTTTGGATTAATAAACTAAGGGCGACATGTATGAATCTCGCCACGTCAGGGCGCACCTTTCCGCCGGTTTTCCGGCGAAATCTGCGCCTGATTTATGTCGGCACTGGGGCGCGCTCATACATTCCATGTAAAGTCCGCCGCGCCACGCCAATGTTTGAGGCGCAGTGCGGGACTTAGGCGCAGTGCGGCGCTGCGCCTAAGATTCGCCGCCAAGGTAGTCCCACTCATAAATGCGGGAAAAAGTTCCGCCGCGCCTCGCCAGTGTGTGGGGCGCAGTGCGGGGAACTGAAGCGCAGTGCGGGCTGCCCTAAGATTCGCCATCTGAGAGGTGCTCCTCTTTACATGCGGGAAAATTTCCCCTGCGCCTCGCCAGTGTGTGGGGGCAGTGGGGACATATTATTATTCTTTTTAATATACACAGGGGGACAACTTCTTTACTTACATTTATTTGGGCCCATGTACAGTTTTATTTCAGTTTGCATTAGAAAACCCATAGAGCGTCGCTCCTCTACCATTGGTCCAAATAACCCCCGCCTCTTTTAACTTAGCCAATCACAGAGTTCGCTTCCCGAATTTCTTTTCCCCCTAAAACTATGAAAAGTAGCTCGCGCCTCTGATTGGCTAAGCTGGACGAGCCCTCGCTGCTTCAACCATTCAGCTCTTTTCCTGCCTTTTTACTGTATTTTGAACTGTCCCGCCTTTTAAATGATTGGTCAATATTTCTCCATAGTTAGAAATGGGTCCCTGTCGCCCAAATTTTGATTGGTCAATTCTCCTCCATAGGTTAGAATGGGCCACTGTCGCTCCTATTCTGATTGGTCAATTCTCCTCCATAGGTTAGATGGGCCACTGTCACTCCTATTCTGATTGGTTGGTTTATGCCGACCAATCAGAATAGCTTAAACAAATTTGAATTACTGTATTTCCCGGCAATTCTCTCTATTGCAATTCCTTATGTAGCGCCATTCTTGGTGACAAACGCGTTGTTAGGGATTTAACTGATTTATTTTTATAGAAGGTTTCAGCGCTTTATCTGATAATGATTTACACTTAATAAAAAGGATTTTTTTATTCATACTCCATGCCGCTCGGCGCTCAGCGCCGAGATTGCATTGCGCCGATCTCCCCCATAGACTACAATGGGAGAAGTAGCTTGCGCTCTGATTGGCTGGGATAGCCAGCCACCGCTAGCTCAGCCAATCAGCTCTTTTCTGCATTTTTACTGTCTTTTGAACTGTCCCGCCTTTGATTTTGATTGGTCAAAACTTCTCCATAGGCTATAATGGGTCCCTGTCGCTCCTATTCTGATTTGGGCCCAGATAGCCAGGCCTCCGCTAGCTCAGCCAATCAGCCCTTTTCTGCATTTTATTATTTTTGGGAAATGTCCCCGCCTTTGATTCTGATTTGGGCAATAGTTCCCATAGGTTTTAATGGTTCACTGTCCGCTCCTATTCTGATTGGCCGGTTTCGCCGACCAATGAGAATAGCTTTCAGCATTTGAATTACTGTATTTCCCGGCAATTTCCAATATCCGAATTCTTGATATTGCGCCGGTCTAGATTTTTGGAAAGTGATTTTTTTAATTTTGTTTTTATTTTTGAGTTTTAAGCTCTTTTCTGAGAATGTTTTCCGCCTTTATAAAGGTGATTTTTGGGAATCATACTCCATGCTGCACGGAGCGGAGCGCCGAGATTTCTGTTGCGATCTTCTATGCTTCCTCTCATGTTCCATTCTTGCTTCACTTCGCCTCCGCCGGAGCATTTAGACCAAAATAAACTAGGTCTGACTGTCGGAGCTGGCGAGCGCTGCAATGCGCCGCACTTTGCCGACTCGCGATCGTACATGCCTCGGAGTTTTCAAGCGCGCCGCGTCCCGCCCCGGAACGCCTACACCACGCCCACACCGCGCCCATTGCCCGCCCCTTCATGCGGGGCACAGCTGAAAGTGGCGAACGCTGCGCCTAACACTGCATCCCTGCGTCCGACAGGGGGATTCGGGCCGGGAGGCGCAGGTTACTCCAAAAAACAGGCGAAAAGCCCGTTCATACATGTCGCCCTAAGTGTTTATATATATTTCGGTCTATATTAATGCTGAAAGGAATATGAAAGAAGTCATGGAGAGACTTTAAATATAGACCTGGGCACATTGGTATATATATTTTTGATAAAACGGATATTATCTAAAGAAGTAGAACGATATTCTCATCATGTGCATCTATGCCCCTTTTAATACACCCCATGATCCTGTTTGTCTTGGTAGCTGCTGCCTGATACTGGCTGCTACAATTAAGCTTACTGTCCACTAAGATTCCCAAGTCCTTCTCGCATTTTCCCATTTAACAAGTAATCATGGAATGGATTTTTCCTTCCCATGTGCATAACCTTGCACTTATATGTGTTAAACCTCATCTGCCACTGCTCATATTTACATATTATGGGTGTAGTATGTATAGTTGCTATGTTGTATGCACAAAAATATGTATGATGGCCTTCTTCCGTTCACACCCGACTACCAGTGTGGTGAAAATTAAAGTAAATAAAAACAAATAACTAATACAGATAAAACATTCTGTTTTGAAGATAGGAGCTTATTTCGGTCCCCTGCTTTATATACAATGTATATGTGTATCTCTCTACTAATTATCTTCTCAATCATCTACAATCAGGTTTCCGCACTTTACACTTAAAGAAACGCCTAGCTAAAGTCTCAATGACCTCCTAAACTGCTAATTCTCAGAGCACACTCGTTGTGCTTCTTCTGGATCACTCTGCAGCATTTGACACTGCAGACACATTTTCTCCTCGCATTTCATATCATTGGCATCGAGGATACCGCTCTCTCTTGGTTCTCACCCTACCTCTCTGACCGCTCATTTGTCTCATTTGCAGGTTGTACTTATTCTCCTCTCCCTCTTGCTTTTGAGGTTCCACAGGGATCGGTTCTTGGTCCTCTCCTTTATTCAATTTACATAGCCCCCATCATCAGCAGATTTGGTTTTCAGTAACATCTGTATGCTGATGAAACTCAATTATACAACTTTCCCCGCATACATCACTCGGCCATGCTACAAACCACAGTGAATTTGTCGTGCTGGCTCTGACATCATGTACTCCCTCTATCTTAAATTAAACACTAAAACTGAACTACTTATCATTCCAGCATCTACTAACCGACCCCCCTACGCTATTTCTCTCTCAGTGTGTGGTACCATGTTAACTCCTAAGTAGCAAGCCCACTGTCTTGGGGTTATACTAGATTCTGGTCTGTCTCTCACCCCTTATATCCAATCCCTTGCCCGCTCCTGTCACCTGCACCTCAAGAACATCTCCAGAATACGTCCCTTTCTCACTGTGGAAACAACTCAAACTCTCATTGTTGCTCTTATTCTTTCTCGTCTTGACTACTGTAACTCCTTGCTTATCGGTCTCCCACTCTGAAAACTCTCCCCTCTTCAATCTGTCCTGAATGCAGTAGCCAGGCTCGTCTTTCTTTATAGCTACTATACTGATGCCTCTACCCTGTGTCAGTCACTGCACTGGTTGCCCATTCAGTACATGATACAACATAATCAAATCACTCTCACCCATAAAGCTCTCCACAGCGCTGCACCCCTCTACATCTCCTCCCTCATCTCAGTCTACCACCCTAACCGGTCTCTCTGGTCTGCTGCTATCAGATTACATTCCTCAATCATCCGAAAATCTTATGCCAGTCTTCAAGTTTTCACACGTGCTGCACCGGTTCTCTGGAACATGCTACCCCAGTCAATCAGACACATGCATAGCCCCACATTTTTAAGGGGGCCCTAAGAATACATCTTCTCAGTCTGGCATATCAAGATCCCTAATTGCTAACCTCCTCTCTCTCTAGCGCATAAAGTTTTGTCACTCCCTACACTTTGGCACTTATCTGTATATAGATGTACTGTCTGAATGGCAGGTTTTTCCAATTTTTATGTAAACTACCCAATATTTATGTCACATGGTTGAACCATTGTAAACCTAGCACTTCTCACCCTTCGTCTCACCCGTACACCCTTATAGATTGTAATCTCTTGTGAGCAGGGCCCTCACACCATGTGTCTCATGTATTAGTAGCTTTTCACTGTATAATGTCTGTACTTATACCCTACAAATTGTAATATGCTGCGGAATATGTTGGCGTTATATAAATAAAGATAATTATTATTAATGTACCAGATATAAGAAAATAGGACCCTCACTTTGGAGCCAGAGTAGTCACTCATCCTGACACATGTAAAGAGCATTACAAAACATGTAGTACCGCAGTGTACTGTAGAGAGACGCTACTCCAAGGCCATTCAGTGCATAGACATCAGATGTTTTCTAAGTAAAAATTTATAATAATTGGCAGTATTTTCCAGTCAATCACCTGTGCCGCCGTTTGGCAGTGTCTGTGATATTGTATGTTGTGTGGTCTCAAGATACAATGTCCCAGGAAAGACCATTGTAAGTTGAAAAAATTATAGCCTGAAGCCATTGCAACTTAAGGGACCACTGTGTATTTTTGCAGATTTACATCTCAAAAGTGATAACCAATATAAAGTAATCGGTATGTTAAAACATGCAGCAGTAAAAAGCCAAGCCTTAAAAAAGAAAGTTACATTTAGAAGTTTCAGAAGAGGGAATCATACAAATAGAAATGCATCAACAGAGAGATAAAGCTAAACATCCATGTAAATTAGGCTCTAAACAGACACTGACAAATGCAGTTACTTTGCCATGTCTCAGATGAATTATGAGACTGAAAACCAATGAAAAAGTTTGGGAGGACAGCTTGAGACAGCAGGCACAGATGGAGGAGATGGATCAATGAAGTTATGAAATGTATAAGAAATTTTAGTTCACGTACCAGCCAATAAATGTACAACTGTTGCATATCTGAGCATTAGCAATGTGTAATACATAATATTTATAACGTAATAAACCATGGCAATTGAGCTTAGTTAATTAAGCATCTATTAATGTATCAATATAGTCAATACAATCCTTGTTTATGTGTGAAAATATCAAAATGTTGTGAAAATTTGGAAACATTTGCCATTTTCAAAGTTAAAAAGTTTCTGTGTGCAAGGCAGAAAGTCATACCAAGCAACCTAGTAAATAATTAAAGGGGTTGTCTCACTACAAGGATTGCTTTTTATGTTAAAGATCTTGCAAAAAGAAGTCACTTTGCAATATGTGTCCATTAACAGTGTCCTACCTATTCTAAGATATCCCCTCTTGTATGGGCTGCATCAGCTCCTCAGGTCACTATAGCTACAGACCTGTTTGATCTCTCCTGATATGCTGTCAACACTGGTTGCTATAGCTACAGACCTGGCTTCTACTGCAGCCTAGTAGAAGCCAGTAAACACGCCCCTGAATTCAAAATGAAACCAAGAAAACAGAACTGAGGTAAGATGAATCAATGTAGTGAGACAACCCCTTTAACATCTACTATAAGTTTACTTTATTCTGGCATCATTTTTTAAACATTCTTTTATTTTTTAGGACATTAGGGGGCTTTTAAATTTAGTAGCAAATTTTAACATTTTCAAGAAAATTTTCAACACTGATTTTTTTAGGAACCAGTCCAATTCTGATATGGCTTGGAGGTGCCTGTATGTTAGATACCCCCATAAATGACTCCATCTTAGAAACCACACCCCTCAAGATATTCAAAACAACATTTAGAAAGTTTGTTAATCCTTTGTTTCACAGAAATTAAAGCAAAAAAAAGGTAAAATTTCAAAATTTAGGGTGACATGTATGTAACCTGGCATCGAAACGTCAGTTCGAAATCAATATAGAGGAGTGTAGAATGTAACAGTATGTATGAACCTGTTGTATGCGGGTTCATAAATCTGGCATGTGGTATTGCTTGCATAGCATATCTTTGGCAGATAACATATCTTTGGTGCATTCAAAAGGCCATGCCTGGTGCAAATTTTGCCGTATGACTATACATCTATAGATCAGGGCTACAACAGTTTTTTGGTGCAAGATACACCCAAAAAAATGGTGCAACCCCATTCATGTATGTTGTCCTTACTTTTAATACATTGTTAACAGGAGCACAGTAAATATGAATGGATAAACGCAAATCAATATTGATTCCCCTGATTCTGCCATTTTTAGACCTATCCCAAATGTGGCTCTAGTGTGCTGTTTGACTCAACCACAAGCCTCAGAGTAGGAGGAAGCACTGGACTTTGGAGTCTCATTGTCATTAGGATTTTCTTTAGGTGCCATTACAGGTGTGTGGATGCAATAAGGTGCAAAAACTGAATAAGGGTGCTTTCACACGGTGCGTTTTTGGTGCGTTTTGGATGCGTTTTTTGTACAGGACGGCACAGCAATTAATGATATACAGTACATTGTTGCACAAAAAACGCATCCAAAAAAACGCATCAAAAACGCACCAAAAACGCACCGTGTGAAAGCACCCTAAACAGTCCTAAAAAGACCTCATTTGGGAAACTGCACACCTTACAGAATATATACAGAGGATTTAGTGAGTATATCAACCCCACTGGTTTTTCACAGATTTTTTTTAGCCTTGGGCCATGAAAAAAAAACAAATTACATTTTTTTCTAATTATATATAGGCTTACCACAATCTTTTTTTTATTTTCACAAGGAATGCTGGTGAAAAAGCACCTCAAAATATATTAGCCAATTTCTTCCAAGTTCAGCAATATCCTAAATGTGAGTGTAAACTGCTGTTTTGGAGCATGGCAGGGCGTAAAAGAGACACAGATTTTGGTGGGTACCATTTTGCATTTGCAAAGTCCATAAAGTTTCAGAACAGGTGAAACCTTTCAGAAGTCACTCCATTTTGGATTCAACACCCCTCGGGGATTTCATTTAGAGGTGTATTATGTATTTTGGACCAACAGGTGTTTCAAAGTTTTTTTTAGCATTGGGACATGAAAATGGGGGTAAAAAAATTGCAATTCCACCATTGTTTTTGGGCTTAATTTTTACAGCATTCTCCATGCTGTATAAATGACATGATAACTTTAGTATGCGGATTGGTACAATTACAACAATATCAATTTTACATAGTTTTTGTTATGTTTTATTACTTTTACACAAAAAAAATTGCATTAAGGCCTTCATAGTCTGACAGCCATAACTTTTTGAATTTTCTGTATATGGAGCTGTATAAGGACTAGTGTTGTTTTATTTTTTTACAGCGGTCACCGTGTGGTATAAATTACATACTAGCTTTACTCCAAATTTATATTTTTTTATGTTTTATTGCTTTTACACAATTAAAACACTTTTAATTAGAAAAGAAAACATGTTTTTGCTTCTCCATAGTTTGAGAGCCATAACTTTATTATTTTTCTGTGTACAGAGCTGTGTAGTGGCTTGTTTTTTGCGGATGAGTTGTCAATTTGGGGGGATACATGACTTATTGGTTGTCTTGGTTATCCATTTTTAAGAGACAAAATGAAAAAAGTACAGCAATCCTGGTAGTGTTTTTTATATTACTTACTATGCAGTATATGTAACATGTTAGTTTTACTCTGCTGGGTGATTCAATTACAGAGATTCAACAACAATTTATGTTGTATTTATGTTGTAGAGTTTATAAAGAAAAAAAATGTTTTTATCGTGTAAAACAATGTTTATGCGTCGCTCTCGTCTGACTGCCATAACTTATTTTTTTCATAAACTGAGCTGTGTTAGGGCTTTTTTTGAGGGATGAACTTATGTCTTCAGTAGTACCACTTTGTATGAGTTTTTGATCACTTTTTATTCCATTTTATGGTGAATAAAAATCACAATCCAGCCTTTTTTTGTGTTTTTTAAGCTGTTTATTGTCTGAGTTAAATAATGTGACAGATTTATAGGTTAGGTTATTACAAACATAGCGATACCAAATATGTGTACTTTTTTATTATTTTTTTTCAGTGATAAGCATTTGTAATGGGTAAAGTTTTTTGTTTTTCTTACACTTTTTCTCTCACTTTTACTTTTTTTTCCCTTGTCCCACTATGGGTCTATACTCAGCGATCGTTAGATCGCTGGCATAATAAATTGCAGCACATGTCTGTACTACAATGTATTATTCCAACTGTCATATAGCCTGTCAGATGGGTCCAGGCGAGTCTGACAGGAAGGAGTCATAAACAACCCGGAGGCCATTGTGTGCTTCCCGGTTTGTCATGACAACCATCGGCACCCTGCGATCGCAAGCTCTCTCCCTCTGTCAAACTCCTTTACTGCCGCGGTCGCTATTGACTGCTGCAGCTAAGGGGTTAAACTGCCAGGAATGGAGTTATCTCCGCTCCCGACTGCAACTGCAGGAGCCCAGTTGTCAATCACCACCCAGCTACTGCAGCAGTCATGTGTGCACAGCTCCTGTGCCCACATGGTCACCATGATGTTCCTATATGTCATGGTGTGTAAGCAGACCACAGACCCATTCCAACGGGTGTCAGCTGCAATAGAACCCTGCAACATAGAACCTTACTGGCACCAGAACGTCTGAAATCAATGGACTGTCTGTGCATTTTTTGGTTATACCGGGTCCTCCAGAGCGAGGAATGCTCTTTGTAGTCACTTTCCACCTTGACTAATAGATGAGGGTTCTAAATTGTAGGCCACTCTTTGAAAACTTTGGATGCCCCTTAAGCTCAATCTAGAGTGTTATGACCACTGTTTCTAATAAAAGTAATAATTCTATCATTTATACAGTTATAATACAATGTAATTATAACACAGTTATGGAATACTTGTGCTACCGTTACTCTGAACATCATTCTCCCATTATACAAGTCCCTGGTCGGACCATAAATGAAATATTGTGTACAGTTTTAGGCACCGGTGCACAGGAAAGACATTGTAGAGCTTGAACAGGTACAAAGGCGGGCAACAAAAATAATAAAAGGATTGGGTGCACTGCAATATCCAGAAAGATTAACAAGATTAGGGTTATTTAGTTTAGAGAAAAGATGGCTTTGGGGTGATATAATAAATATGTATAAATATATTAAAGGTCAATATAGAGATCTCTCCCAAGATCTATTGATACCTAGAACTGTATCCAGAACAAGGGGGAGTCTTCTAAGTCTTGAGGAAAGAAAGTTTCTACATAAACATAGAAAGGGATTCTTTACTGTTAGAGCAGTGAGACTGAGGAACTCTCTGCCACAGGAACTTGTCATGGTGAATTCACTAATAGAGTTCAAAAAGGGTCTGGATGTATTTCTAGATGGCAATTGTCACATCAAAAGAGGTGCAGTGGGCCCTGACTTCTTGGTGTGCTGCCCTAGATGGCAGACCGCCAACCGGGCAGCAGACCCTATGCTACTAATTGCAGGGCCGTCAGGAGAAAACAAGGTCGATCCGAGTCAGCAACAGTACGGGTACGTCAGTCCAAGAATCAGATGACAAAAGAATAACCAGAAACAAGCCAGAGATCAGAACACTGTCAGGAACGCGTTACCAAATCAGGAGACAATCGAGGTCAAGAACAAGCCACGGTCAGGTAAAAAGGAATGCACAATCTGGGAACACATGGAAAACACGCAAGGAAAACCTGTCACAGGCAAAGCCAGCCAGTTATGAGGAAGTTTAACCCCTTAACGACCTAGGACGTATGCATATGTCCAGGTCATTTGGGGGTTAACGACCCTGGACGTATGCATACGTCCTGAGGATCGCCGCGAACACTAAAGGGAGAGTTTATGCGATCGGCGCGGGGTTCAGCTGTATTACATTAATACAGCTGACATCCCGCTGCATCGGCCCCGACCCGAGATTGCTGCGGGGGGGGGGCAGTTAACCCCTTAATTATCGCGACCAATAAGAGAGACGGGAGGAGGAGATCGCTCCTCCTGCGTCTCTGTCGGCGATAGCAGCGCACAATCGTGCGGCTGCTGTGTTTCTGACAGACCAGCAAAGGAACAGACAGCCTTACGGGTTGTCTGTGACGTCACGATGCCCGGCCGTGCCCTGTGGGCATGGCCCGGCATCGTGACTGACAGTTGCCATAGGAACCAGTACACTGCCACAGGCTATGTACTGATTCCTATTGAATGAGGAATCTGAAGATCTATCATTCAAATCCTCTATGGGGAAAAGTAAAAAAAAAAGAAAGTGAAAAAGTAAAAAAAAAGTAAAAAAAAAAAAAAAAAAAGTGAAAAACAATTAAAACACAAAAAATAACAATAAAATAAAAAACACGTAAACCGCCCTTTTCCCCTTTTTCAAACGCCAATCGCCCCAAAAAAGATCAAAAAATAAATAAAGTACCCATATTGGTATCGCCGCGTGCGTAACAACCTGCCCTATAAATCTGTCATGTTAGTTTAACCCGTTTTGGTGAACGCCGTAGAAAAAAACAAAAAAACAATCAAGAATTAAGATTTTTGTTCATCCCCCAGGTTAAA